>APFE031293036.1:40744-69237 GCA_000404065.3 Pinus taeda
CATCCCAAAAGAGGAGCTAATCCCTTGTTAGGAGGAGCTATCCCTTTGAAGGAGGATTCTATCCCTTTGAAGGAGGACCTAGTAATTGCCCTCCATTGCACTATAAATTGAGGCATTTGGTTAGTGGCTGGAGAGGTTAGAAGCTGAACTTTTGAGGGTAAATGCTAGTGAAATCAAGACTTCCTATTTGAGCTTAAGAGGAGAGATCACATACCTTTTTGGCTTCATTTGGGAGTGAGTGAAGCTTGTCAAAGTAGAGGAGACTTCTTGTTGGACCCTGGGAGGAGCTTGTACAGCGTCAAGGCAAAGGTTGTAAGGTTCTTCTCCTTTTGAATTAATACAATCAAGCTCATTTTCTCAACAAGTATCTCATGTTATTTGTTTCATGGACTCCTTGACTTTCATGTTAAATATGTTTTATAATACTGGTTATTCAGGTGCTATTTAATCGTTTGCCTTGTTTGTGTTTGCAGGTTTGTGACAAAGGAACTTACTTGGATCGAAGGAGCAAAGGCATCCCCAAAATTGCATTGGACATGAGGTAGGCCTTAAACACATTTGTTTGCCATTATTATAAAGCGCATTTAGAGAAAGATAGTGTCTGGTTGGTTTGTTTGTCATTAGGTCTTCATTAGATTCTAGGAAGGTCTATCTTGTCCGCAAGATCGACTCATTCCACGTGACAAGTAGTTCTGCAACTTTAACATCCTTGGGATCATATCCCACTTTAATCACAAAATCCTCTAGTGAATTTATTCTATTGTCTTTAGCTAGAGAGGAGATCTTTTCTAACTTAAGTTGGGACTGAACATTTGATAGAGCAGTCCTGAGTTTAGAAAGAGACATGGTTGTGGTTGTCATAGTAGAAAACAACATCTCACCAGTTTGTCTATGCATGTCCATCTGGTCAATTGGATGGAATTGACTAGTGTCAAATGAAAACACAACCTTCTTGTAATCAGATGGTGATTTAGGAAATGGAATCTAGGCTTGTAAGAAAGCCATTTGCATTCTGCCCTTCTCACCATCAAAAGAAGAAAGGAGCCTATGTTGGGAGGTGGAAGTTTGCTTCCAGAACTGACTATACACATTTGACTTTAGAGTCTCATTTTTATGCTTAATTACTAGGAACCTTGAAAATATGTTTGAATCATCCAAAGTGTTGGTTCCTGTTGACTGAATAATTTATAGAGGCTCTCTAGAAGGTGAAGTTGCAGGAGGAGTAGTTGAAGCACTAACTGTGGGGGGAATGGTTGAAGTACTAACTCCTGCTAATGTAGACACTTCTGGATCTCCATGGTTAATGATCACTGGTGGAGTCTCTTCCATTGATGTGATAAAGTTGGCTTTAGGCTTCTTTTGCTGAAAGAATGAATCCTTTCGGAACATCTTCAGTAGATGAAGTTTCCTCTCTCATCCTTTTCTGTTGTTTACTCTGAGCAACTGGAGTTTGGTCAGTGGGAGTAGACACAACCTGCTCATCTGCTTCTTAAAGAGTCCCATCAACCCATGTTTCTTGATTCATAAATTTCTCAATTTTTGGCCTTGGAGTATGGTTGAAAGGAGTCATCTTGAAACTAACCCTTAAGGAAGAAATGATGCCAAAAGGATCATAGGACCAGGTGAAACTAGGCTGGAAATTCATCTTCTTCAATAATGCATCTGCCTCAATACCAGCTGATCTAGTGTTGCAAATAAATGACCTAATCTGTGCTTTGAGCTTGAACTGAGATTTTCTTTTACTCGACACAAAATGTAGCTCATCCATGTGAATCATCTGCTTGATATATTCTAGAGAAAATATTCTCAAAGGAACATATTTAGGCAGCTTGTATGGTGCAAGCTCACAACCATATATTCTTATCTTGGTGTAGTTCTGGTATAAATACCGATCACCATTCTTGGTTTGTTCACTTAGGTGTAGGATCCTTTTAATTTCATTCCCAATTCTGGGCTCTAACTGGCTGTTAAGGAGTTGTACCACTGACTGTATAAATGCATCCACAAATTCTACAAATGATGAGGTGGTAGAAGTTTCCCTAACCATTTCTGTCTAGTGAATCACTGATTGATTCACTCCTTGTTCATCCTGCTTGTTGAGTTTGATTGGTAACAGAGCACCTTGTTGGAAACGAAGCATGTAGACAATTACAGAGCTGTAATTGAACACTCCATGCGGAGTGAAGTTCATGAATTGTTCATGTATATTATCAGCCAAAAATTGGTTGTAATTATACATGAATGCTGGTTGTTGGTCTTTATTGAAAATGGATAAGAAATCAAGGGTTACTTCATCTACAGACTGGTCATCAGGGTATCCTAATAAATAGGAAAGCATGGAAATGCAATGTCTAGAGGTTTCAGGAAACATGGCAGATGAGTAAGGTGGATTTCTTTTGGGCAATTCTGCATCTTCAGGATATATTAATGAAAATACTTCTAATGATATGAAATAACCTTAATTAAGTATAACTTTCAACCTGAGGGTTGGATTAAGATAAAATGTTAATCATCAAAAAGATCCCAATGAGTTGGATACAGTGGTAGCATCAGAATTTAAATTCCAAAAACTTTGAAAAGGAAGGATTTTTGTAACCACATCTTCATAACAAACCTTAGAGGTTGGGTTAATTAAGAAAGTAACACCTCTTAAAGCCCAAGAATCTGTAAAGGGGTGGAAGGGAGGTAGTTATAGCTGCAAGAAAATAGGCATGTTCTACATAAAAATCAAGAGTTGTTTCAATGCAATAGAACATCCAATCTTTTAGCGACCACAAAGGTTCATGCTTATAAGCATTAGGCCACTTCTCAAATTCAATTATGGGTACCCTTCTCCAATAGAAACAACAAATAAGTTCTTTTAAAATGTAATGTAGCCTGTCGAGACACATGTTTATGAATTTGAGTAAGGCGGCCCAATTAGGGCCTTCCAATCAAAGAATTCTATTGGATTCGACCCAACAAGAGATAAAGGAAGAGGATATTTTGCATTAGTCAGTTGAAGGTATGGAAATAGGAAAGCAAGACTTTGTCACATCAATATATTCTTGGAAGAAGCTATCAATTGTCATTTATTCCATTAAGTGTCATGTACTTCAATGTTATTAGAACACAAGGAGTATATTTTTGGATTTATATAGGAATTACTAGGAATTCTTGCTTGATGGTATATCTAAACTTTGTATTTGTCATGCTACACGCTACTCCTTAAAAAAAATTGGACATGAAGCATTATGTATTTTTGTTGTTAGTCTAGCTACAAACTTTTATTACATAGTATAAATCCCCCAATTTTGGTTTAAAAAATGAAATATAACAAATATTATATATTTTAAAATAAAGATGAGATGTTCAACAACCCATGAAGTTGGGACTCCAAGTCATGGGTACTTAATGGTCATTATATTGTAGTATTATATGAGAATGGACATGAATAATGATAATAAAAAATGGGTTTTGGCACCCATTACTTATATTCAACATCTAAAATTCAAAACCATCTCAATTCTTGTCATTGTTAATCTATTCACTCATATAATATACCTTTCACAAAATTACATCCATTACGTAGTTCATGCCCACATAATCCTACCATGGTGTTGACATCTCTATGATTTTAAGCGTTATTGCATGAAAGCTTGGACACATTGTCTTCTTAAATCCCCACTTGAGATCATGCGTTGATCCTTGTTAATGATTGACATGTCATTTATTGTCCATAATTGATGTGTTTGGATCGCACAGTCTATCATAGTGAGCATATTTCCTATGTTTCAAGCCAAGTAAAAATTTAAAGCATGTATGTTCTTAATTGCATTTGCATTTAAACCTACACAAAATTAACCTTGTCAACATATTGAAACCTAAAGTTTTCAAATTAGACTTGATGATTGAGAGGAGTGTTATCCTCCCTCCTTGGGTTCAATTCCCTCAAGTGATATGTTGAACTCTTAATGAGTATATCGTTGACAAAAAACTTCAACCTTTTACAAATTTCAGTTTACTTTATATACCATCCTCGAAATGAGGGGAAGTACTTGGTGGATTTCCCTGAGAATTTCATTACAGGAAGAAAAAAAACACAAAACCTAAAATTATGATTATAGTTGTAAGAACTGTTATTTTATTTATACAATTCTATGCATCACCAAATTCTCATTTCTTTGTTCTGTAGATTGGTCATTCCCCTATCCTCTATTTTATGCATCACTATCTATCACTCTCTTTCAGTTTCTTCTTGATGTTTCTAGCAACACTGACATCTCTCTAGTGATACTTTTACAATCAAATATTTTTGAGAATACTCCCAAAGCTCTATGTTCATGCACAACATTTGAAGTCGAAGATCCATGAGAAGTATTTTTGTAACTTAGAATTCTTGAAACAACAATTTTATGCATAGGCATGTTTTTTAAATGGCATTAAAATCCAATTAGATATGTGATGCACTAATTCACCTACCAATAGAATTGTTGTTAGCATCATACATATGGATCAAGGTGTGTGCCATAATATCCACTTTAGCAAACTTTTTGCATGGTTTGAGAGAGAAAATGAACAACCAATATCCTTAATAAAAATAAGAGCCTTGGTGGGCTTGATCAACAATTCCTTGTGACTCTTGCTTGTGTGGATTCACAAAGCTCCAAATCATGAATATCTTAGCCTAAATTAACAACCATGGATGCAATCATGTCACTTTTGTATATTCCTAGAGAACCATAAAGCAAGTACACCTTCTTCTAAGATCTTATGGTGTTTTTAATAACTTTCTTATGGTGTTTTGGATAACTTTCTTGTCTTCTCGTAAAGAACTCAAACTTTGCTACAATTTCCTCTTCCAAATGAGATATACAATTAACATACAAAATGTATACATTATGAATCTAAAAACATTGATTCCCATAATTGAATATGTTTTGTAATATTTGAAATATAAATCTAAGATGCAATCCTCAACCATCATATATTCTCATATAATTATTAAGAAATATAACTATTATATCACAACTTTATACAATAATATAAACATTTTGAAATTCCTCAATATAAATACATAAATTTTATATATATATTTATTCATTTATATATTGTTAAAATTGATTTATTTATATATTATTTAAAAGTGAATGTGGAAATTGTAAAATTCAAAATTATAATTTATTTAATATCAATTAATTAGTTTTAATATTATAAAAATTAAAATACATATTTTATCGATGGAAAATTATTTTTAGAAAGTTCAACGTTCATGGATTAGATCAATATATACTTTTGAATTAAAATCAGGACTAATTCTTCAAATTTAATCCCTACCTATAAGCTATTGGAAGCCTAGATTCTTTTAGACTTGTACGCCCTTTATAAAAAGTGTTTCATACACCTCTAGTATTTCATTATGAAATGTGATGTGTTATAATAGGTCATCTATGTGTAATCATTATTTTTATTTGTTTGGGTTTTGATAATAATATTATCATAAAACACATGACAAATTTATATATAATTTATTTTTTAAAGAATCTTGTGAAGGGAGATGAACCTTAACCATGTTTAATACTTTTTTTTGTTACATTCTATTTTGTTAAAATTATTATTATTAAAGTTAGGTTGAATATTTTTATGTTTACATTTTTTAATTATATATATATATATTATATATATATTTTATTATATTATTATTATTTATTATTATATTTTTTTTTAACGGAGTGGTAAGGATTTGCATTAAAATATAGTTTGGTTATAAGGTTATAATTTTTACATATGTAACATTTTCATTTATTTTATATTTTTTTATATATTTATAATTATTTTTCTTTTTATCTATGCTTTCTATTAACTATGAAAGTGTATAATTTCATTTACTTTATAGTTTTTATATATTTAATAATTATTTTTCTTTTATCTATACTTTCTATTAATTATGAAATTGTATTGATTTTTTCTAAATGTTTTCTAAAAAACATCTAATATCAAATTGTATTTGTAAAAGATGAGTTAAGGAAATACATGATGCCTACCGTGAATTAATCGTGCTAACATTGGAAGGATCCTTTGTTGGTGCTTCTGCATCACTTTGCTTCAGATGTTCTTAGTGGGATGCGCTTTGTCGAGTCTCCTCAACCACATTCTCCTTAAATGTCATGTTTGCAAATGATCCTACTTCTCCTTGCTTAATGTCAAGCTCCAACTTCTTTAGTCTTATGTCTAAGACAACCACTTTGACTACCATTATTACCTAGAGTGCCTCATACATCTTCTGCAACAAGTCACATTTTTTTCTTCTTCTAGAAGTGGCATTTGCACCTGCTTCACTTTTGCTTCCATTTCGCTTTAACGATTAAGCAGAGATAAGATGTATTCCATTGTCTTAGTTAGTTGATCTAGTTGATGGTTCATTTTATCTATTTATGTGCATTAACCAAGAATTGTTATTACACCAAATTCTTTTTATGTTCTGTCAAACCCACCTGAATTGTGCCATTGTATATTATATGTGAACGATATATAGAGCAATTTACTTTGAAATCCTAATATCCTCGATCACATCGGCCTGCCAATGAAAAAATAAATATTTCCTGACACATTCGTAGAGCCGTTTGAACAATCTATCTCTATCGCTTCCCTAAGATCGCACAAGATTTCCTGCATTAACTCACAATATGCACTTCTTGTTGACCCATATGGGGCATTTAATGCTGAAGGCTTTGTTCTCTGGTTATAATCACGAAGGGGATTGCCTATCCATCCAAGTGTCAAGTTCAATGTTGTCGTGTGATTTATGAATCCAAGAGATCTCAGAGATGCTCGCCACCATCAAGAGAAGAACATAATGTTCCATTACTGATTTAGGAGGATACCAAAAGGCCAAAATTTTGAAGTCCTCAAATATAAGTGAAACCTATCTCAAATCGAAGAGCTTGTCATTCTGAGTCCAACGGTGTGAACGCCACCTCAAATTGACACTGTATGTGAAAGTTATGGCCATCTGAAGTTTTTGTTCAACAATAACTTTTATTTTGCAGGTGTACCTTAGGGTGCCACCGGACACTCCCACAGGTCACCACATGGTTGTAGAGGAGACACCTTGTCAGTTGTGGTACGAACCACCTGGGCAAATCAAAATGTGACACGCGGTAGTACGGATCGGTAATTAGGCGAGTTGATTGGGTACATGAAGACCAATGACATGATGCCACATGGGCCAACCAGGTGGCACCATGGGTGGCAGCAAATGGGGCCCAATCAAACCCATGAGGATGGGTTTTTATGCGACAAGTTGGAAGTCATTTATAGTCGAATTGTCAGACAGTTAATTTGGGCAGTCAACAGTTTATTTAACGATGGTCGTGTTTCTTTTTAATGTCGATAGTTTGTTTTTTATCTAAAAATACATAGTGGTTGGGGATCTATAGGTTTGAACTCGCGAACCCTAAGGTCGCCAACACCTTACAAACCACCCGCCAACCAACAATGCCCAATTGGGTCGTTGGAAATATTACCCACGGAAAAATATTTAAACCTAAAGCATTTGTGTGATGAGGGGAGAGGGCTGACGGGCGGGCCAGGAACCAAGAGTCTGGAACCACACGTAGGATGAAACCATGATTGTTGAACCACGCACACGTGAATTTTGAGATGGAATATACTAGAAGAATATTCCTTGGAATATTCTAGGAATATTCTCCCACATAATCTGCATGGAATCTTTTAGATTCCTTAAGAGATAGAATTGCAGGTGGTGGGATGTGGTTGACTTTATACTCATTTTAATTATAATTTTGTAAGGACCGCAATGGTGTAGTCAATTTTTGCATCTCGGCAGTGAAATTCAAGTGTCATGGCAGAAACCCACCTTCCTCATTAATAGTTGGGAACAAAGTTCAAGACAACAATTCGCCTTACAAAAGTAGGTCATGTTTACAGTCAAAAGTCTCAGGAGGACGAGACAGACCTAATGTTGTTGTGATTGTTGTCATTCGAGAATTCAAATTTCAAGTCACTCCCAGGATTGGAGGTAATGATGTATTTTTCCATGTACTTTCCTCTCTTTTGATGAGATGAATGAAGCGACCTCCCCACTATTGGAGCAGGGCCCAAAGACATAGTCTACATTGGACGAACTCCATTATCAAACATTGTGTGGATTGTCTTTACGTTCCCATTTATGTTGCTTCTTTAAGGGTATGCACATATGGTTTTTATATGCTCTTTTATGCAATTATGAAAATATCATAAAATAAAAGATCTTGGATAATTATGGTAACTCAGAGATTCTGGATCAAGTTTGGTATCAAAGCATACTTCTTGATTATGTGAATTGCGAGTGTGAGTGATAAGAACAAGCTCAAAAAGATAGAAGGTAAACTTAAGTCCTTTGATCCAGAGATTGGACATACAAACAAAGAAGTAAAATGGAAGATGACGATGCCCATACCGAGAATGAGTGAGCTTTCGAAAAATATTTCTACACCATGGAGGTAGACAAATCGTTTGCAGATTATGAGAGAAGCTTGACAAAGAAGGAAAAGAAGAAGGAAGAGAAAGAAAAGGATCATGCTTTAGTGGACTAGGAAAATGGAGAACCTCCTGAACCTCCATCTCCATATTCTAGTGAAAGTTCTTCTTCTTCATCATCTCATTCTCATCATTCTAACATAAAACATATAAATGCTTCTGAAAAGCCTTGTTTTTGTTTGTTTTTTTGTTTTTGTTTTTTTGTTTTTGTTTTTGTTTTTGTTTTTTTGTTTTTTTGTTTTTGTTTTTGTTTTTTTTTTTGTTTTTTTGTTTTTTGTTTTTTTGTTTTTTGTTTTTTTGTTTTTTGTTTTTTTGTTTTTTGTTTTTTTGTTTTTTTGTTTTGTTTTGTTTTGTTTGTTTGTTTGTTTGTTTGTTTTGTTTGTTTGTTTTGTTTTTTGTTTTTTGTTTTTTTGTTTTTGTTTTTGTTTTTTTTTTAATAAGTTGGATGTAAAGTTTGATTTGCCTATGTTTAACGAACAATCAAAAGCAAAGAATTTAAATAATTGGATTAGATATATTGAATTTTTGATCTATAAACTATTGTGGGTATTCCACTGGATAGTTCGTCACAACAGATCTGATAATATTATTTAAAAACTTTGAGATTCTACATTATTACAATTTTATTAAACTTTAAAATATGTAGAAATAACTGTAATTATTGCATGCATGCGAATGGAAATTATGTAGAAAAGTAGAGAACGAAAAAATAAGCACAGACACACGCATAAAATATAATATATGCTCTCTGGGAAACCATTTCAAGAGAAAACCCAATTGGAAGGTGAGGTGTTAGGGTCCAACCCTAACCCCCTTATTTATGTAATAGGATCGAGTCATAGTTATAATTAAGCAAAGAGTCAATAAAGCCCATATTAATAATTGTAAGTGGTTAACCCGCATTTAATGAAGGGACCACAGTTAGTTGCAAATGGGCCATGGTATTAGATAGATGGTATTAATAAGAACCATGGTATTGCCCCATGGTATTGCATGTATAAATCCTATATAAAGGATAGAGACTCCCCTTCGAGGGGTATCGTGTCTTATTTTGTAATTGAGCTAAGCTCTATTGGAGGTTTTGCCCCTCGAAGAGGCAAGTGAACATTGTTTTCTGAATAATAAAATACTTGATGTTATTTCTCATTGTTCTATGTTTTGGATATATTTCTTCGCATATTTGGTATTCTGGTATCGTCTTGCAGGTTAAGAGCATGACAAGTGGTATCAGAGCGCTTTCCAGGGCCAGTGTGATCTCCAATTTTTAGCAATTTTTTTTTTAGCTAGAGACATGTTTCGGCATCTTTAAACCACAGGATCTGTCGTTGAGCGCATAAACCTGTGGATTTGGGGAGGCATGCACATAGGAAATACAAGAGGTGGTCACACTTGTTGGACTCCCTTGTAACCCCTGTGGGTACCCCTTCGAGTAGTAGTGCATTAGACAGAACCGCGTACGGTTTGTCTTCCAAGTACCCTCTGGGTATATCAGAAGCCCCCTAGCTCCCTTGAAACCTCGCCATAGATAAACTATTGGCCATCTTGCTGCTACAATACACCAAGAACAACACTCGGAGAGATTACTCCCGTGTACGATAGGGTAGTCGGGTTGTACGACTAAGGGTACGGTTGATCCTCCTTGGTTAGTGCCCTGAAAAATTGGGCCAAGTACTACTATCAGACCCCTATGTATATTGCGATATGTAGCACCTGACACTCCTGGAGACCATAGTTCCCTTCTCTATCTCTGGATCACGCATAATCTTTGCCAGATTAGAGCTCGCAAGTCGGGTTTTGTTGCAACAACAGTAATTAGTTACATCGTTAAGATCTATCAGATCAACCATTCAAATCTATAAAATCCATCAAATCCGCAGAAGCAATTAGTTTCATCGTTTATATCTCTCAGATCAGCCATTCAGATCTCTCAAATCCATCAGATCTGACATCCAGATCTAGCAGTTTGGGCTCTGTAGCTATTGCAACAATCAGATCTGTCATTTAGATTTAACTAATTGTGTGGGTTCCTATACCTGGGCGTGATTTTCACAGGACTTTGGGTAGCATTGACATTTCTGGGATTCGGCCACTGCAGTATTCCTAAGCAAGGAGTAAAACTCCGTTCGGAGTAATAAAAAAAAAAAAATCCCCCTTGGGCACTTATTGGTGACTTAGCCCATAAGAATCAGGTCAACGAGCTGAGCAAGGTGGTACCATTCAATTGTTAGTGCCAAAAATTTTGGGCGGTCCCAAATTTCAAGTACATCGGATCGGTGCATGGTACAAACTAGAGCTCAAGCTTGGCCAATGAGAGGATTGACAGCCTTGAATCATAATTGAAAGATGTCCTATTGCAGCTGAAGAACTTAAATGAAACACTCTCTAAGGGCAAGGTGGAGGAACGCGCGGAGGCAGATATTGGCAATAAAAAACATTGAGGGCGAGTCTAGCCAGTCTCTTCACCTCTTTGTCACCCACCAACAATCCCATCTGCGACCACCCAAGCTGGACATGTATAAATTTGATGGCTCTCACTTGGTCGCATGGATAACACAAATGGAGCAATATTTAACACTAAATTACATCTTGGATGATGCGGCTCAGCTTAGTGTGGGTATCATGTACTTGGAAAATGAAAGATGGCAATGGTGGCAATGGCATCAACGTTACTATGGAAGGCCCTTGACTTGGAAGGCATTAAAAAAAAATCTTACGGATTACTTTGACCATGAATCGGATTTTTTGGGTAGTCTCACTAAGCTCTGACAAACAGGAACAATGAATGAATATATTACATCCTTTGAAGCCTTAGCTTTCCGCATTGGAGTTCTACACGATGAGTTCTACGTGGAATGTTTTGTTAGTGGTCTCAAAGAAGCCATACAAGCCCACGTCCGACTGCACCACCCTAGCTCATGGTTGCATGCTTGCAGGATAACTCGTGAAGTAGAACGTGCGTTAGCGGCCCAATCCAATAGCCCAAATTTCATCGCCAAGGGTCGCCCCACACAGGCTCAAAGCACTACCCAAACACTCAAGGTTCAAAAGGTGTCACCAGCAGAAATGGCGGAAAGAAGAAAGCAAGGATTGTGTTCCTACTTTGATGAGAAATACTCCCGTGGGCATAAATGTAAGGAGCCCAAATTCTTTCAAATTGATGCTACTAACCACAGTTCATCGGAGGAAGCCCCACCACTTGAGGAACCAGAGGAGGAAGAAGAGGACAACCCGCATGACAATGTACCTGAAGAACCAGTTATCTTGCTACATGTTTTGGCAGGGATTTCTTCTCCCCAAACTCTCAAAATCAGAGGTTTTATCAAGCATCGCCCAATAGTAGTCTTGATTGATATTGGCAGTACACATAATTTTATCCATCAAAGAGTCGTGGAAGCAGTGCATTGTTTTGACCAAGCAGTTTCTAACTTCCAGGTCCAAATTGCTGATGGGGGGACAATGAAATGTGAAGGTCGTTGTGAAAATGTCAAACTTCAAATGGGGGATTATCAGTTAAAGACCCACATGTTTGCCATACACATGGGAGGGTGTGGCATTGTCCTAGGTATTGAATGACTTTGCACACTTGGCCTAATCACAATGGATTTCCAGGAGTTATATATGAGCTTTAAGCAGAAAAACCACACACATACCATCCTCAGACTCCAGGCGGGAGCTCCCTCTCTCATCAGCTCACATCAGATGGAAAAATTGTTAAAAAAGGGCCACCATTGAGTTATAGCCCAATTTAATGCCATCGAGGCCTTCGAACCCAATTCTCTTCATATTCATCCTGAGATGCAACAGATCTTAAACAACCATCTGCCAGTCTTTGACAAGCCTCATGAGCTTCCACCCTTGAGAGGGGAACATGATCATAGCATTACTTTGGTCCCAAGGGCCCAACCACTAAATGTGCACCCATATAGATATCCGTTCGCCCAAAAGAATGAAATTGAAAAAATAATCAAGGAACTCTTGGAAGCATGCGTCATTCATCCCAGCATTAGTCCTTATTCATCGCCGATGGTCATGGTGCTCAAGAAAGATGGGGAATGGCGTATGTGTCTAGACTTCAGGGCCCTCAATAAGTTGACGGTCAAAGATAAATTTCCCATCCCAGTTGTTGATGATTTCCTGGATGAACTAAATGGGGCTCAATTCTTTACTAAGCTCGACCTTCGCTCGAGCTACCACCAAATTCACATGAAAGAAGTAGACATTCCAAAGACTGCTTTCCGAACTCATGAAGGCCATTATGAGTTCCTGGTCATGCCATTTGGTCTTTGTAATGCCCCATCCACTTTTAGAGCCTTATGAACCACCTGGTCAAACCATATCTCAGAAAATTTGTCCTTGTTTTCTTTGATGATATCCTCATCTACAGTTGCACGTGGGCCACACATCTTCAGCATGTAGATTTGCTCTTGCAACTACTCCACAAGCATAAATTATTTGTCAAGATGTCCAAGTGCTCTTTTGGCATGGAAGAAGTTGAGTATTTGGGCCACATTGTGGGGCGTGAAGGTGTCAGGGTGGACCCCAAAAGGATCCAGGAAATGCAGGATTGGCCTCAACCAAAGACTTGAAGAGCTTGAGAGGATTTTTGGGTCTCACAGGCTACTATCGCAAATTTGTCTGCAATTATGGACGCATTGCTAGGCCCCTCACTCAACTCCTCAAGAAAAATTCATTCCTCTGGAATGATGAAGCACAATAGGCCTTTACAACTCTCAAACATGCCATGTGTTTCACTCCAGTCTTAACACTACCCAACTTCACCAAATCTTTTGTGATTGAATGTGATGCTTTTGGTATGGGTATTGGGGCGGTCTTAATCTAGGAAGGTCGACCATTCGCCTTCATGAGCCAACAACTAAGTGGGAAGAATATGGGACAATCTACCTATGAGAAGGAGATGATGTCCATCTTACATGCAGTAGATACCTGGCAACCATACTTATTGGGGCAACGTTTCCAAATCCACACAGACCATCAAAGCCTTAAATATTTTTTAGAGCAACGCCCATCCTCACCACAAAAAAATAAATGGCTCGCCAAAATGGTGGGATGTGATTATGAGATAATTTACAAGAAAGGGCACAAAAATATTGTAGCAGATGCGTTATCCCGACAATTTGAGGAGGAAAGTACCCCGCTCGCAATTTCCCTTCCCATTCCAGAATGGATTGAAGAGGCTCGCAAGGAATGGTTTTCACATCCTTGGCTCTCCCAACTCATTAATAAATTGCAGATGGATCCAAATTCCACAGCGCGCTACTCGTGGCAGGATGATATTCTTCGATACAAGGACAGAGTCGTAATATCACCAACATCCACCCTCAAAACCCACATTTTGGCGGAGTTGCACTCATCTCCCACTGTAGGACATTCAGGCTTTCAGAAGACGTATGCTCGCACTCGAAGATCATTTTTTTGGACAGGCATGAAAAAGGACATTCTTACTTTTGTAGTTGAATGCGACGTCTGTCAGCGCCACAAAGGAGAAACAGTCAAATCCCCAGACACATTACAACCATTTCCCATCTCGGCCTCAATCTGGATGGAGGTTTCTATGGATTTCATTATAGGTCTTCCAAAGTCAGGAAACAAGTCAGTCATCATTGTAGTTGTGGACAGACTTTCTAAGTATGCTCATTTTTGCACCCTACCCCACCCTTTTACACCAACTTTGTTCGCTCAATCTTTCATGGATTAGATCTTCAAATTGCATGGCATGCCCACTTCCATTGTGTCTGATCATGACCTGATCTTCACCAGTAACTTTTGGCAGGACCTCTTCCGGCTACAAGGTACTCAACTACAACTCAGTACTTCCTATCATCCACAAACTGATGGTCAAAATGAAGCAGTCAACAACTATTTGGAGACCTACCTTAGGTGTTTCACTTCAGAAAAGCAACATCTCTGGGTACGGTGGTTACCTCTAGCCGAATGGTGGTATAACACCAACTATCATGCCACTACCAAAATGACTCCATATGAAGTAGTTTATCGTCAACTCCCTCCTTCCCCTACTTCTTATATCAAGGGATGCTCGAAGGTACAAGCAGTGGATCAACTCCTACAGAACTGCACAACCATGTTGGCCCACCTTAGAGAGAATCTTCATTAAGCCCAAAACCGCATGAAGCAACAGGCAAATCAACATCGCTCAGAACGCCAATTTCAAGAAGGGGATCAGGTATTTTTGAGGCTGCAACCATATAAGCAAACATCACTCAAAGACAAGGGTTGTCAGACATTATCTCCAAAATTCTACGGACCGTATCAAGTACTTCAGCGCATTGGAGAAGTTGCCTATAAGCTAGCTTTGCCACCCAATGCAAAAATCCATCCAATCTTCCATGTCTCATGCCTCAAGAAAGTGATTGGGAACCATTGTAGAATTCAAACTAGTTTACCTGAAGTGGACGAAGAAGGGTCAATCTGGCTCGAACCTGAACAGGTTCTTAACACACAAGAACAACACCTGCGTGGCCGCACGATCAAGGAAGTCCTCGACAAGTGGAAAGACACCTCTCTGGAAGATGCAACCTGGGAACCAACCACTATCCTTCAGCAGTTTCCGCAACTTCAGCCTTGAGGACAAGGCTATTCTTATGGGGGAGGGCATGTTAGGGTCCAACCCTAACCCCCTTATTTATGTAATAGGATCGAGTCATAGTTATAGTTAAGTAAAGGGTCAGCAAAGCCCATATTAATAATTGTAAGTGGTTAACCTGCATTTAATGAAGGGACCACAGTTAGTTGCAAATGGGCCATGGTATTAGATAGATGGTATTAATAAGAGCCATGGTATTTCCCCATGGTATTGCATGTATGAATCCTATATAAAGGATAGAGACTCCCCTCGAGGAGCATCGTGTCTTATTTTGTAATTGAGCTTAGCTCTATTGGAGGTTCCCCCTCGAAGAGGCAAGTGAACATTGCTTTCTAAATAATAAAATACTTGCTGTTATTTCTCATTGTTCTATGTTCTGGATATATTTCTTCACATATTTGGTATTCTGGTATCGTCTTGCAGGTTAAGAGCATAACATGAGGCCACTTCACTCTCTTTCTCTGTCTGGGAAATATGGGAGCAGGGACAAAGAAGTAATGCCCGTGGCCCGTGGAGTGCTACAATGCACAGATCCTCTCTATGTGATCTACCTCGTATCTCTCCTAGCTATATTTGCAAAGCTACGAAACAAAATTCTCTCGAAAGAATGGAATGCCTCTTCCTCCTAGTGGTCTGGTTATAACATAGCCCGATAGCCTACTAGTGGTTAATTTTGACTACATAAAATCTTAATTAGAGTTACAATATAAACTCTTCTAGAATATTTTACGTCATAATAATGTGGCTAGCCTATTTTCCATGAATAATGGGGGCTGATGCGACATCCTGCCGAACTATAGGTGTGAAAGTAAGAAGGTCAACTTCTTAGTGGCATAAATTTTGCATATGGACTCTGATTGCCATGTTTCTTATGCCGTTGGAAAGATCTCTTTGTGTAGAAAATCATGAAATGGTGTGTGCTTAAATGACAATTTTTTACCCCCAAAAAATGTCTTTTGATGCCTCAAAGCGCTCCCATAATGTTTCAGGCTCCGTTTCGCCACAGTGGGTCTCGCCGGTAAAACGGTCCCATGAGATAATTCCTCCACTTTTCCACTCTGAATGCATCGATATGGATGATAAACAATATAATGACCCAATCTGGATCACACCTCCCCATTTTGGTAGGATTTTGGTCCCCAAAATCTTTTACTAAATAAGGTGAAGAAAATTTTCCTCCACTTTCTCTCTGGTGTACCATTTAGCTTTGCCTAGAAGTTGTCCCTTCAATCCAATTTGCCAAAGGTCATGCTGCCCTGTCTTGTAGTTCTAGACCTCTTCTGCAAAATTGTACCTTCTGTCAACTCTGCATGAGCATTTGGTGCCAAATCCTCCATAGAAGGTAGGACATGTTCCTCTTCCTGATCTAGCATGGAAGGCTCATAGAGTTTTAAATTCTCCACATTCACAACTGAGTAAATGCACATATATGGTGGTAAATTGAATCGATAGGTATTATCACCCACCTTTTACAGCATCTCAAAGGGACCATACCTTAGAGCCTTGATTTTCTTACCAGGCCCCTACGGCCTCTCCTTGTTCAACTATAACCATACTTTGTCTCCCACCTTGAATGACTTCTCTGTTCTGTCTTGATCATGCCTGGCCTTATACTTCTCCTTTGACTTTTGCAGTGTTTCTTGTACCTGTATATTGATCTGACTTACCTTATTTATAAAATTTGTAGCCCTCAAAGCATCTCCTGTAAGATCTTCCCTCAATCCTCCTTGTTGCCCATATGCAATATCCAAAGGTGAAGGTGGCACATATCCAAAACAAGTCTCAAATGGGGACTTTCCTATAGAAGTGTGGAATGCTCTATTGTAAGAATGTTGTATATATACCATATTTTCATCCCAGGTCTTCAGATTCTTTTGGTTGTATCCCCTCGGAAGTTTCCCAAAGTCTTGTTGACTACTTCTGTCTTCCCATTTGTCTGTGGAAGGAATTTTGTAGATCTCTTCAACTTTGTGTCCATCTTCTCCCACAATGTAGTCCAGAATGCATTGAGAAACCTTGTGTCCCTGTTTGAAATGTTGCTCCTTGGTATCCCAAAGTGCACCCAAACCTGACCAAAGAACAAGTTTGTTACTTGTTTGCCGTTGATGGTATTTTTACAGGGCATCAGAACACACATCTTGTTGACCCTATCAACTACCACAAATAGGTAGTCATGTTCCTTCACGGTTGTCAGTAAACCTCCCACAAAGCCCATGGAAATGCTTTCCCAAGGATGAGTATGTACATGTAAGTTATGATATAGACCCTTTTTCCTATTGCTAGGCTGGCTGGTACAACACAAAATGCATCCTCTTATGAACCTAGCTACCTGCTCTTGCATCTTGGGCCAATACACATATCTCTGCAAGTTAGCCATGGTCTTCCCTACACTAAAGTGCCCTACAACCTTGGAGATCTGAGATTCTTTGATCATATGCAATCACTCACCTTTAGGAACACATAGCTTATCCATCTTATAGAGTAACCCATCCTAAAGATGTTGGTAAACCGTGCTCTTGCCATTGTCACATGACTCTAAGTCTGCAACTACTAATACATATTCTTGAAGTCCTCATATTTTGAATATGTCTCTCTGTATGCATCATGGGTGAATGGATCCATGTGCATAAGAGTCCCCAAAGCTATGATCATTGACGTGGGTGGCCTTGAAAGCATGTGGAACAACTTGTTTGTGCTCCCCTTCTTATACTTGGTCACTGAATGAAATTGCTATAAAAACCCCATCCACTTGTAATATCTGGTCTGTTGTAGTTTACTCTAGGCCTATAAGTACTACAATGACTAGTGATCTGTGTGGATTACTGTCCCCTTTCCCCTTAGATAGTGCTTCCACTTCCTCACAGCTTACGCCATGGCATATAAATCCTTGTCGTAGGTAGGGTAATTAAGGACTACCCCATGAAATACTTCATAATGGTAGCATACAAGCCTTCCTCCCTGCATCAAGAGAACTCCCATAACACACTCACTCACATTTGTCTTGACTTCAAACGGTCATTGTAAGTTTGGTAAAGCCAGAATTAGTGCTTGGATGATCTTCTTCTTTAGCTCTTTGAATGCCCTTTGTTGACATTTTCCCCACTAGAAACTCTTGCCACTTGCTGTTATCGCATGGAGCGGTGGTGCTACCACTGAAAATGAGGCTATGAACTTCCTTAGGTACTGTGCTACCCCAGTGAAACTCATGACCGTAGAAACATTAGTAGGCACTGACCATTTCATTTTGTCCTCCGTCTTGTAAGGATCTATATTTAGTTCTCCTCCACCGCTCACAAACCCCAAATATGCCAAAGGTTGTTGCACAAACTCACACTTCTTGGGATTTTCTAGTAGCTGGTGCTTCTTCAATGTTTCTAGCACTTATGTCAAATGTGACATATGCTCCTCCTAGGTAGCACTATATACCTGTACATCATCCAAATAGACAATAATAAATGAATCTATAAAAGGGTGCAATACATCATTCATTAATCTCATAAATGTAGTTGGTGCATTGAATAGGCCAAATTGCATGACTAAGCACTCATATAAACCTTGCCTGGTTTTGAAGGCGTTCTTCCATGTATCTTCTTCTTTGACTTGAACCTAGTGATATCCAAACTTCAAGTCCAACTTGGTGAAGTACTTTTCTTGATGCAATTGATCTAGGAGATCATCTATCTTGGGCAGGGGGTATCTATTCTTGAGCGTGATTTTGGTCAACACCTTGTAATCTATACACATCTGCCAAGTCCTATCCTTCTTTGACACAATGATGATGGGTGACTCACATGGTAATGTACTTGGTCGAATAACACCTTTTTCTAGTAGTTGATGCAACTATTTCTTCACCTCACTTGCTTCTATAATAAACTGCCTGTACAACCCAATATTTGGCAATAGATGGATCTCATGCTCCACTTCTCTCTTAGGTGGTAACCCTTTAGGCTCTCTAAACACATCCCTGTATGCCTTTAACAACTCCTACAATTGTTGTTTCAATTTATTAGTACTAGGATGCCTTGCCTCTTATTGACTTCTCTTCAAACTGACTCTCTCTTAAAAACAATAAAATATACTTATTGTTGGAACTGATCAATTTCTTGGCTTGGTTGGCACTTATCAGTGAGATTTTCGAATTTCCTTTGTGCGCGTTGATGATGAATTATTTTCCATCCTTGATGAGTCGATACTGGTTGGCTCTCCTCATGAATATTTCATCACACATGTACATGTATAGACTCCAAAACATGACTCCACATACATCAAGGGGAGCCCCATATAGGTCTACTTCATTAATAGAGTTGTGACTGAGCAATAGCGAATCTAATTTTATACTAGTTAGTTACCTTCAAGTTTGCATCCTTATTTACCCATCCTAATGGATATGGTTTTGGATAATCACGAACTTCCCGTCCCAACTTCTTGACCAATTGTGCTGCAATGAGATTTGCCTACGATCCTGAATCAAATAGAGCTTCAACCTTTGTCTTCTTGACTTGTATCTTTATATGGAAGAGTTTGCTAATTTCTTTCTCTTCTTATTGCTGAAGGCTACTTAGATTCACTCCTTCTTTACTGACGTACAAACGATATTCTCATCCACGTTTTAGCTTCTTTCAACTTGGTTGCTTGAATCCATGGCAATGAGATTATTCTTCTTATTATCTTTCTTCTAGTTCTTCAGGTTTAGTTTTGGATGCAATTTCCAGAACTTCTCCTCTTTATAGCCATCAATGTTGCAGTGGTTGCTAGGATATTTACACTAGTGTGTTGTGGCTGTTGTCTTTTTATCTTTCCCTCCTTTTCACTTCTTCCCCTCCTTAGAAGCTCCTTGTTGCTCCTTTTGCTTCGATCCACTTGATTGCACTCTTCTCAAACTATGATCTCTAGGTATTGTGCCTGGACACAAGCCTCGTCAATCGTTTTGGGCTTGAACAACATCACTTGCTCACATATGATCTTCTCATCCACGTTTGAGCTGCTTTCAACTTGGTTGCTCAAATCCATGGCCATGAGATTCTTCTTCTTATTATCTTTCTTCTAGTTCTTCAGGTTTAGTTCTGGATGCAATTTCCAGAACTTCTCCTATGTATAGCCATCAATGTTGCAGTGGTTGCTAGGATATTTACTCTAGTGTGTTGTGGTTGTTGTCTTTTTCTCTTTCCCCCCTTTTCGCATCTTCTTCCCCTCCTTAGAAGCTCCTTGTTGCTCCTTTTTCTTTGATCCACTTGATTGCACTCTTCTCAAACTATGATCTCTAGGTATTGTGCCTATACACAAGCCTCGTCAAATGTTTTGGGCTTGAACAACATCACTTGCTCACATAGATGGCAGTGTAGACCCCTCAAATACTTGAGGAGTACATCTGGGTTCTTTGGAGAGATACCCAACATTATAGCCATCTTCATGAATTCTGTGGTGTACTCTTGCACGCTTTGGACCAAATTTTGTCTGAAGTAAGGCCATTGGATCCACTGGTCCTCCACGTACCCAATGGGATAAAACTATGAATTAATGAGCGTTTTGAAATCCTCCCACTTAGTCACTAGAGGTTCTCCCTCCAACCTCAGGGTTCCTGTGTGGCTCTCCCACCAGTCAATGCATGGCCCTCTAATTTCAACCATACAAATGAGATCTTTTTCCCTTCCTCGATATAATGGATACTGAAATAAAATTTCAATTGCTACAACCGATGGTTCAAATTCAAAGTGTCGATATCGTCATGGTACATCTTGATATCGACTTTTGCTTCCATTTTAAACAGGGATTGAGATTGATTCACGACACTCGAATTGGGTTGATCTTTTTCGGTTCCTTTCTTCGACTAGTTCTCCATTTCTTCCTGATCGTCTGATTCCTGTTTTGTTTTTTTCCTTTGCATTCGATCCCTCATATTCTCCAAATATCCCTAGCTTGTTATTCAAGGCTGCTGAGGAGGCTTAAATTGCAGTTGATTTTTGTGACTTGTTGTTCCAACCACATAAACCTCACCTCTGTAGGATCACGAGGTTCATTTACACATTCGTCTACCATGATTAGGGTTTTATGATTTTGACCCCACCGATCTAGATCCCTATAATCTCCACTAAATAACCAAAGAAACCTGATATGATACCAAATGATTCATAAACTACCAAATTTGTTTATGAAAGGTACCAAGCATGTGGGTAAAATCCTTTATTCTTGGTTTGAATTTGTTTCTAATTTAAAAAGAAAATTCTATCCATTGGGATACCAGAAGAAATCCAAGCAAGAATTGCAACATTTGAAACAAGGCAAAGGTCAAGATGTTCAAAGTTTCATAGAGGAATTTAGGAAACAAGCTTTGGCTTTGGACATTCCTTTAGATTCACTTGATACTTTGGTGAAATATATTGGTTCTTTACATAATTATCTTTGGAATTCTTTGTAACTATTTTAACCCACCGCTCTTGATTTGGCTAATGTGAAAGTTGTTCATCCTAAAAGCAGGGGAAAGTATGAACAAGGCAACCATGCAAAGAAGACAATGATGGCAAAGAAAAGGAAGCAAAACCCTCTTACACTCATTGCAAGAAACAAGGGGATGATGAGGAGAATTGTTGGAAACTACATCTAGAGTTGAAGCCAAAGAAGAATGGTGGAAAAGGGAAGCAAAAGACAATTACTACACAACAAGACCATGAATATGATTAAGACAATGAGGCAAAGGTCACAATTGATGGATTTGCAGGTGTTGGACCAATTAACCTGGGTTCTAACCGACAAGATGAAGACCACAACTGTTGGGGGGACCAACTGAATTGGTTTTTGATTTTGGAAATGAGACAAAGATTGCAATAGGTGTTGCACCAAACATGAGAAGAGCACCAAAGGTTACATGGATCCAAGAACTTGAGGTGATAAACCAAAGAATTCAAGTACATAATGTTGAATTGAATAGACTTCTATGAGAAGTAGAAGAGGACAAGTAGGGATTGGAACTTTAGTTACGATCCATAAAATAGGCCTCGAAAAAGTTAAAGTGCAGCGAAGGCTTAGTGAAGCCTTCATCACCCACTCTAGAATTGATAATTGAGGTAAACAATATCAATGATTCTTCTCATTATATGATGACTTTGGTGCATTTGAAAATCCAACTGCACGCATTGGTTCAAATCTAGTGAAGAAGATGGGATATGAAGGCAAGGGCATATGAATTAATGGTCAAGGCATTGTGAATCTTATCCAAGTGGTGGAACTACCTCGATATGCAAGACCAGGATACGTCGAAAATGAAGATGGGATATTCCCTAAGTTCACCGACGAAAGACACTCCAAACCCATGGAGACAAGAGAGTCTTCAAATGACAAGTCTAAGATAGTGCAGGATGTTAGGAGCACATCATGATATTCCTGTGATAGTGGGAATTTCAAAGGAAGAGCTAAGGAAAATTGTCTTCACCAAAGTTGCACTGGAGACATCATTCAAATAAGGTCAATAAAGTATGGATGAAGAAGAACCATTACAACCATTGCAACAAGGGTGGACATAAGAGAGCCACATGTTGGAATCTCCATCTAGGTTTGTGTCCCAAGAAGGACAAGAAAGCACTTGAGAAGGAACCAGTCAATGAAGTAGTTCAATGAGGAAGCCAAGTACGGGAAGAAATCACATTAACCTAGTTAGGTAAGAAAGGGGTAGCTTTTCTAAGTAGTTTGGCATGACCACCAATGTAAATCACTGATGTGAAAATGTTTTTAAAAGTGATGAAGTGTATAACATCACTTGTATATGCAACATAGTGATATTTCGGCCTTTTAGTTGGATAACATGGGGTATGGTTTTTGTTGTAAACTTGACCATGAGTGTGTTATAAACTCCTAGCAAGTATGGTTTTGTTTTATATCTTACAAGTTGGACATGTATTGGTAACTACAAATTTACATATGGATATAGGTGTCGGTTTCAACAATTCAGGCTCCAAAGTACAAAGGTGAAGGAGAAGAAAGTGTGGCCTTTCAGAGACATTTGTTATGCAGATCATATTACAGTTCATGTTTATACTTTTGGAAGACCAAAAGTCCTTCAATGGGGAGGAATGATCCAGGAGGATCCTAGCAAACCAAAATTTTGAAATCCTAAAATATCAGTGTAACCTATCTCAAATCGAAGGACTTGTCATTCTGAATCCAATGGTGGAAGTGACACCTCAATTTGACACCATATGCAAAAGTTATGGCCATTTAAATTTTTTGTCCAACAAAAAAATTTATAAGGGTACCTTAGGGTGCCACGTGGCATTCCCATAGGCTACCATGTGGTAGTATGGATGACACCTTATCAGTTGTGGTATGGACCACCTAGACTAATCAGAATGTGACACATGGTAGTACAAACCAGTAACTGGGAAAGTTGATTGGGTACAGGAAGACCAATGGCATGGTGCCACGTGGGCCAATCAGGTGGTGCCATGTGGCACCATGATGGCAGCCCATGGGGCCTAGTCAAACCAGCAGGGATGATTTATTACGCGACAAATTGGTGGTTCTTTATTGTTGAATTGTCGGATAGTTAAATTTGGGTATTCGACAGTTTATTTAACGATGAGCGTGTTTCTTTTTAATGCCAATCATTTTTTATTATTATTTAAAAAATACATTGCGGTTAGTGGTCCATGGGTTTAAACCCATGACCCTTGGGGTCACCAACACCTTACAAACCATCTACCAACCAACATCGCCAAAGTGGTCCATTGGAAATATCAACCACGGAAAAATATTTAAACCCAATGCATTTGTGTGACGTTTAGAGAGGGCCAACGAGCGGGCCAAGAACTAAGAATCCGGAACCACACACAAGATGGACCATGAAGCATGAATTTCAAGACAAGAATATCCCATAAAAATATTTGCTATAATATTCTAGGAATATTCTACCACAAAATCAATGTGGAATATTTTAGATTCCCCTAGAGGCCAAAATTACAGGTGGAAAAATGTGGTGGACTTTATACTCATTTTAACTAGAATTTTGCAAGGATCACAATGGTATATTTATTTTTTTTGCATGTGGGCAAAAAAATTTAGGGTGTCATTGATGAAATTTGCCTTAATCATTAATAGTTGGGCATGAAGTTCGAGACAACAATGCATCTTTCAGAAGTAGGTCATCTTTATAGTTAGAAGTTTGAGGAGGATGAGACAGACCTATTGGTGTTGTGATTGTTGTCATTTGAGCAATCAAATTTCAAGTCACTCCCAGGATCGGAGATAATGATGTATTTTTCCATGTACTTTCCTTTCTTTTGATGAGATGAATGAAGCAACCTACCCGTTATTGGAGCAACGCCCAGAGACGTAGTCCACCCTGGACAAACTCCATTATCAAACATTGTGTGCATTGTCTTTATGATACCCTTTATGTTTCTTCTTCTTTAAGGTTTTTCACATATGGTTTTTACATGCTCTTTCATGCAATTATTAAAATATCATAGAATAAAAGATGATGGATCATTTCGGTAACTCAGAGATTCCAGATCAAGTTTGGTATTAAAGAGAACTTCTTGATGATGTGAATTTCGAGTGTGAATGATAACCAGGAACAAATTCAAAAATTTAGAAGATAAACTTAACTCCTTTGATCCAGATATTGGACATGAAACACAAAGAAGGAAAAATTTAGATGATGATGCTCGTACCGAGAATGAGCGAGCTTTCAAAAAAGCTTTCTAAACCATGGCAAATAAGTTAGACAGATTGTATGAAAATAATGAGAGGACATTGGCAAAGAAGGAAAAGAAGAAGGAAAAGGAAGCAGATGATCATGCTTCAATGAACCAGGAAAATGGAGAACCTCCTGAACCTCCATCTCCATATTCTAGTGAAATTTCTTCTTCTTCATCATCTCATTCTCATCATTCTAACAGACAACATAGAAATGCTTCTAAATTATTACTATTATTATTATTTATTTTATTTTTTAATTTATTTTTATTTTTATTTTTTTTATTTTTTTAAAATTTTAAAAATTTATTTATTTATTATTTTTTAAAGTTGGATGTAAAATTTTTATTTTCCTATGTTTAATGGAGAATCTAATGCATAGAAGTTAAACAATTGGATTAGACATATTGAAGTGTATTGTTAGATACAATAGATCGAAGAAGATGAGGCGAAGATCGAGTTAGCATCTCTTCGGCTGGGAGGCACCACTCTCATATGGTGGGAGAGAAAACTTCAAAAAGGTAGCAAGTATGCGGGTAAACTCCTTTCTTCTTGGTCTAAATTTGTTTATGCTTTAAAAGGAGAACTATATCCATTGGGTTACTAACGGAAAGCCATGATAGAGTGGAAACATTTGAAACAAGGTAAAGGTCAAGATGTTCATAATTTCATAGAGGAATTTAGGAAAGAAGCTTTGGAATTGGGAATTCCTTTAGATTCACTAGATACTTTGATAAAATATATTGGTTGTTTACATAACTATCTTCAAAATTCTTTGTTATTATTTGAACCCACTACTTTTGATTTGGCTAGTGTGAAAGTCATTCACCTTGAAAGAAGGGGAAACTATGAACATGGAAACCATGCAAAGAAGGCAACGACGATAAAGAAAAAAGAAGCAAAGCCATCTAAATCAGATTCATGGTCTTGTTGCAAGGTAGCAACCATCTTTTGCTTCCCTTTTCCACCACTCCTCTTTGGCTTCAACTCTGGATTCAGTTTCTAGTAATGCTCCTCATCATGCCCTTATTTCTCGTAATGATTGCAAGTGGGCTTTGCTTCTTTTTTCTTTATCGTCGTTGCCTTCTTTGCATGGTTTCCATGTTCACAGTTTCCCCTTCTTTCAAGGTGAATGACTTTCACACTAGCCAAATCAAAAGTAGTGGGTTCAAATAATAACAAAGAATTTTGAAGATAGTTATGTAAACAACCAATATATTTTATCAAAGTATCTAGTGAATCTAAAGGAATTCCCAATTCCAAAGCTTCTTTCCTAAATTCCTCTATGAAATTATGAACATCTTGACCTTTACCTTGTTTCAAATGTTTCCACTCTATCATGGCTTTCCGTTAGTAACCCAATGGATATAGTTCTCCTTTTAAAGCATAAACAAATTTAGACCAAGAAGAAAGGAGTTTACCCGCATACTTGCTACCTTTTTGAAGTTTTCTCTCCCACCATATGAGAGTGGTGCCTCCCAGCCGAAGAGATGCTAACTCGATCTTCGCCTCATCTTCTTCGATCTGTTGTATCTAACAATACACTTCAATATGTCTAATCCAATTGTTTAACTTCTATGCATTAGATTCTCCATTAAACATAGGAAAATAAAAAACTTTACATCCAACTTAAAAAAAAAAAAAAAAAAAAAAAAAAAAAAAAAAAAAAAAAAAAAATATAATATATATATATATATATATATAATATATATATATATATATATATAAATAAATAAATAAATAATAATAATAATATAATAATAATAATTAATAATAAAATTAAATAATAAATAAAATAATATTTTTAAATTTTAAAAATAAAATAAAAATAAAAATAAAAATAAATTAAAAAATAAAATAAATAATAATAATAGTAATAATTTAGAAGCATTTCTATGTTGTCTGTTAGAATGATGAGAATGAGATGATGAAGAAGAAGAAATTTCACTAGAATATGGAGATGGAGGTTCAGGAGGTTCTCCATTTTCCTGGTTCATTGAAGCATGATCATAAGATGGTTGCTACCTTGCAACAAGACCATGAATCATAACTTGGGTTATGATTCAGGTGATGAGATGAAGATCACAACTATGTTATTTTAGGAGAGGGGCCAATTGTCTTGGGTTTTGATTTCGAAAATGAGACAAAGATTATAGTAGGTGTTGCACCAAAGAGGAGAAGAGCACCAAATATTGCACGACTATAAGAACTTCGCGAGATCAACCAAAGAATATAAGCAGAAAATGTTGAACTAAAGAGACTTCTACAAAAAAAAGAAGAGGAGAAGCAGGATTGTAGCTTTAGATACGAGCCACAAAAAGGGCCTTGGAAAAGTTTAAGTGCAACGAAGGCTTGACGAAGCCTTAATCACTTATTTCATAATCAACAACTGAGGTAAACAATGTCTGTGATTCTTCTCATTATGATGATGATTTTGGTGCATTTCAAAAGCACACTACATGCATTGGTTCGAAGATAATAAAGAATATGGGATATGAAGGAAAGGGCCTATGAGTTAATGGCTAAGGAATTGTGAATCCTATCCAAGTGGTGGAACTACCTTGATATGAAGGACTAGGCTATGTCATAAATGAAGATGGGACATTCTCTAGGATCATCGATGAAAGACATTACAAACCCATGGAGACAGGAGAGTCTTCAAATGGCAAATATGAGACACTGCAAGATACTGGGAACAAATCACGACATCCCAGTGATAGTAAGAATTTCAAAGGAAGAGCTAAGGAAAGCTCTCCTTGCCAAAGTTACACTAGAGACAATCATTCAAAGAAGGTAAAGAAAGTCTGGAGGAAGAAGAACCATTGCAATCATCACAACTTATAGAAATTTTGAATAATATAACACTTATTCATAGAGATTATCCTGATTATACACTATTTGTGGAATGCATGCATAATACATAACCTCCTCTACGTTGATCATCAATTTGCAGAATTAAAACATCAATCGCATGCGCACATTGAAGTATCAATCTCACATATCAACACAGTATGTACCCGGGGAAAGCATAAAGCTGAAAACCCCCAACTATTTGTTTATTATATTGATTGAGAACATGTAACAATACATAGTACAATACTCCTCACAAGTACTCAATACTATCTCCACCTGTTGCACACAAACTAGCTCAGATCTAAATCAATCACAGGTTCAAATCTCCTCCGCTGCTTGCTTGCCTCCACTGCACAATCCTGCATGAGAATAGTATGAAGAATCAGCTCCAAATTTGTATTCCCTTTGCCTATACCACGCAATCCTCATTGGAAATACTCAATCCATTGATTGCGCAAATCTCATGCACAACTATAGTCACAACTGACCGCTGTCTTGCCCTTTCACTCATCTCTAACACTTGTCTCCATTGAACTGTCCATGCACTAAGTTAACTAATGTATTCTTTAGTTGATTTATGAATTAATAATTAGTGAGTTAATTAATAACTAATTAACATCACTCATCACTAGTGTATTTGTTAGTTACACTAAATACAACTAGTTCAACTAAGTCAAACTGAACACAACTCCATCAACTCCTCATTCAACTCCACTAAACTCAATCACTTGAGTTCTAACTGAAGTCCTTCATGCAATAGCTCAACTAACCCATAAGAAAAGCGTATTTCCTTCTGGCAGTTGCATGTGCC
>APFE031293036.1:71588-121902 GCA_000404065.3 Pinus taeda
GTGCTGGTGACAGTGAAAGCACTTCACCTTGGACATGTCCTGCTTCTTGCCTTTCGCACTGGAATGAGAAGCTTTCTTGTTCTTCCCCTTCTTTTCTTTGGCAGCCAAAGAGCAATTTTCTTCATCAGATGCCTTTGATGAAGATCAGTCCTTGGTATTCCTCCTAATCTCCTCTTGCACACGATCCGACCAAAGTCTCTCCCATGCTGGAAATTTCTCCTGACCATTGAAAGAGTCCTGATAGGAATGCCAACTCTTCGGAAGACCAAGGAGAGCCAAGCTCACCAAGTCCTCATCATCGACAATCACCTCCACACTTCCCATCTCATCCCGACATTGGGTGAACTCCGTGAGATACTTGGGCATACTGTCTCCATTCTCACACTTAATGTTTTTGAGTTTATCCTTGAGTGCCAACTTCCTCTGGTTTCTCTTGCTTTAGAATAAGTCTGTCAACGCTTTCCACATCAAGTATGGAGAAGCCTTTCCATGGAGGCTGGATACAATGTGATCCCTCACGCCCTCCAACAGAATCCTTCGACACTTTGCTGTCTTCTTTTGCCAATCCTCGACTTGAGCAGCATTAGTAGGTTTTGGGACATCCGCATCTATGAACTCGTTCAACCCATTATCATCTAACACCGCCTCCATCCTGTCCTTCCATGGAATATAGTTCGAGCTGCCTTCAAGGGCATACTCCAATCGCAATCTGTTGAAAGACATTTCAACTTTGACACCAAGAAAACACTGCTGCAAATTCGAATTCCACCAGTTCAAAACTCAATCGCTTATGATCTAAAATTCGTGAGAACAAAGTATTTCTCGTACAGAGATCGACTGTATGGGCATTCAACAGATATCTCACCTTCCAAAAGAAGGATGAATCTAGATGATACCTGGCTCAATTATGGACTCTGCCTGAAGAAATAAAATGTAAACACTTTTTGAATAATAGATATGATGATCAATCCTCGCTTTGATATCCTGTAGAAATTTTTCTACAAATCAACCTGCTCCGATACCATGTAGAAATTTTGAATAATATAACACTTATTCACAGAGATTATCCTGATTATACACTATTTACCGAATGCATGCATAATACATAACCTCCTCTACGTTGATCATGAATTTGCAGAATTAAAACATCAATCGCATGCGCACATTGAAGTATCAATCACACATATCAACACAGTATGTACCGGGGGAAAGCATAAAGCTGAAAACCCCCAACTATTTGTATATTATATTGATTGAGAACATGTAACAATACATAGTACAATACTCCTCACAAGTACTCATTACTATCTCCACCTGTTACACACAAACTAGCTCAGATCTGAATCAATCACAGGTTCAAATCTCCTCCGCTGCTTGCCTGCCTCCACTGCGCAATCCTGCATGAGAATAGTATGAAGAATCAGCTCCAAATTTGTATTCCCTTTGCCTATACCATGAAATCCTCATTGGAAATACTCAATCCATTGATTGTGCAAATCTCATGCACAACTATAGTCACAATTGACAACTGTCTTGCCCTTTCACTCATCTCTAACACTTGTCTCGACTGAACTGTCCATGCACTGAGTTAACTGATGTATTATTTAGTTGATTTATGAGTTAATAATTAGTGCATTAATTAGTAACTAATTCACATCACTCATCACTAGTGTATTTGTTAGTTAGACTAAATACAACTAGTTCAACTAAGTCAAACTGAACACAACTCCATCAACTCCACCAAACTCAATCACTTGAGTTCTAACTGAAGTCCTTCATGCAATAGCTCAAGTAACCCATAAGAAAAGCGTATTTCCTTCTGGCAGTTGCATGTGCCACATCTGTAGCTCGAACTGAAGTGCTCCAAGAGAATAAGATAATGTTTATAGTCCAAATATTATTAAAAGCTAATAATATTCGACTATTCTATTTTTAGCCTGGCAGTCTAAAAATAGACTCCGCCATATGTCTAAAAATAGAGGTCCATCTATTTTTACCAACATGACCAATCATCTACAAATATCATCCTGCAACTCATAGACCATGATCCATATGTCTAAAAATAGACTTTGCGCCAAAAATAGCCTGCGGGCCCACTTACTGAAGGCGACTTCTTTTCACTAAGCTCCATCATCTTGTTGCATTTTCAACACAAATAGGGTAGTAATTAGAGAGTCACATGTTGAAAGCTCCATCCAGAGTTGTGTCCCAAGAAGGACAAGAAAGGACCTAAGAAGGAACCAGTGGGTGAAGCTATTCAACAAGGAATCCAACTATGGGAAGAAATCCCATTAACCTGGTTAGGTAACAAAGGGTTATCTTTTCTAAGTAGTTTGGAATGGCCACCATTGTAAATCACATGCTATGAAAATGTTTGTAAAAGTGATGAAGTGTATAAGATCACTTATATATGCAACATAATGATATTTTGACCTTTTAGTTGGATAGCATGGGGTATGGTTTCTATTGTAAACTTGACCATGAGTGTGTTATAAACTCTTGGAAAGTATGGTATTGTTTGGGATCTTGCAAGTTGGACCCATATTGGCAGCTACAAATTTGCATATGGATACAATGCCAGTTTCATCACTTCAGGTTCCAAAGTACAAATGTGAAGGAGAAGAAAGTGTGTCATTTCAGAGACATTTGTTATGCATATCAGATTGTAGTTCATGTTTACACTTTTGGAGGACCAAAAGTACTTCAATGGGGAGGAATGATATAGAAGGACACCAAAAGGAAAAAACTTTGAAGTCCTGAAATCTCAGTGAAACTTATCTCAAATCAAAGAGCTCGCCATTCTAAATCCAACAGTGTGAACAACACCTCAATCTGATACCGTATGTGAAAGTTATGGTCATCTAAAGTTTTTGCCGAACATTAAAAAAAATTGCAAGTGTACCTTAGGGTGTCACATGGTGCTCCCACAAGATGCCACATGGAATTATGGATGATACCCTATCAACTGTAGTACAGATCACCTAGGCCAATCAAAATGTGACACATGGAAATACAAATCGATAACTGGGTGAGTTGATTAGGTACAAGAAGACCAATGACATGATGCCACATGGGACAATCAGGTGGTGCCACATGGAATCATGGGGACAACCCATAGGGATTGATCAAACCTAGAGGGACATGTTGTTACGTGACAACTTGGTGGTTGTTTACAGTTGAATTGTCAGATAATTAAATTTGGGCAGTTATCGGTTTATTTAACGATGGCTGTGTTTGTTTTTAACGTCGGTATTTTCTTTTTTATTTAAAAAATACACGGTGGTTGAGGGTTTGCAGGTTTGAACCCGTGACCCTTGGGGTCTCCAACAACTTACAAACCATCCGCCAACCAACAACACCTAATTTGGATGTTGGAAATATCACCCACGGAAAAATATCTAAACCCAATGCATTTGTGCGACTAGGGGAGAGTGTCGATGGCTAGGCTAGGAACCAAGAGTCTGGAACCATGCACAGATGGAACTATAAGCGTGTAACCGCATGACACAAATTTTGAGATGGGAATATACAAAAAGAATATTCCTTGCAATATTCTAGGAATATTCTCCCACATAATCTATGTGGATTCTTTTAGATTTCTTGAGAGATCAGAATTATAGGAGGCTAAATGTGGTCAACTTTATTCTCATTTTAACTAGAATTTCACAAGGAGCGCAATGGTGTAGTTAGTTTTTGCATTTAGTCAGTAGAATTCATGGGTTATTGCTAAAAATCTCCTTTATAATTGATGGTTGGGCATGAAGTTCGAGACAAGAATGCACCTTTCAGAAGTAGGTAATGTTTACAATCAAAAGTCTCATGAGGATAAGACTGACCTAATGATGCTGTGATTGTCGTCAATTGAGCAATCAAATTTCAAGTCATTCCCAGGATTGGAGGTAATGATGTATTTTTCTATGTACTTGGCTTTCTTTTGATAAGATGAATGAAGCAACCTCCCCACTATTAAAGCAAGGTCTGAAGACATAGCCCACGTTGGACGAACTTCATTATCAAACATTGTGTGCATTGTCTTTATGGTACCCTTTATATTGCTTATTCTTTAAGGGTTTTCACATATGGTTTTTAGATGCTCTTTCATGCAATTATGAAAACATCATAGAAGAAAAGATCTTGGATAATTTCGGTAACTCAGAGATTCTAGATTAATTACGACAACTAATTTTCCAGTCAAGACTCTCACCATCCTTTATTCTTTTGTGTAGTTGTCGCTTTTCCTGTAAATAACAATCCTTAGTGTTACATGTCATTTTTTCATATCCAAATAAATGGCCTTGAACTTAGATCTATCATCATCCATTTACTCTTTGTAATGATCCGCTACAAAACCAAAAGCATTCACTTTCCAGAAGTATATGAATCATGGATTATATTGTCTAAAATCTATAATTTTGTGGATCATTACACTTGTATTTAAGACAAACTGCGCTAACGTAGGTTGCACACATGGAAACTATGCTGGCGAGCACAAGTTGCTTTCACTAAAAGTGCGATGAACACCTGGAAATGAGGAAAAATAAAAATCAATTTCGAAGTTTCTCTCTCTAGAAGTTTCAGTAGTGGTTTTAACTATTTAATTTTGGATCATATCTCAAACTATTATTATTGAGGTATTATCTCTTATCTCCTAGAACTTACCTCCCTCTAATGTGGATCTAAGCCCTAGAATGATAAATCCAAAACCACCTCATTTACCCTATAAATTCACTACCTCCCATAGAGTATGAGTTGGTTTTTGGAGACTTTGATTTATGCCCTTATGTTGCTCATTTGTGTCTAGAGTTCCATAATCCATCCATGTGCTTGAGGTGTGATTGAAGGCTTACTATTGTGGAAAAGGAAGGACAAGATAACTGAAAGAGATTCGAAAGTTTAAGGCCTACAAGGGTTGTAATCTTTTCCTACCATTATTAATACAAAAGTGCATTGTTTCTCCTATACAATATGTCTTCTTTATGCATATGTATAACATGAATCCTTGAATTATTGTTTAGATTTGTTTGTATATGCTATTTTGTATATTTGGTTCTCTTGCTTATTTTGGATGATTGGTAGGTTCCACTTATAGAAATTGTGGTTGGAGCTGGAACTAACAAGTAAGGAGAAGGAGTAAGCTTGCATTGAATTCCAAGTAGGTTTTCTTCCCATATTTTAAACATATCTAAGGAAAGTATTGTAGTTTTATATTGGTTGTTTCAAGGCTAAGCCACTAGGTCTAGGGAGGTTGCTTATGGTTGCATAAGGAATTTTTCCACAAAACACTTAGTCATGGAAGGGGCTTGAAAATTACTAAACCTTGTTGGTCCAACATACCTTACTCCATGTTTTCTCCTTTGTTGTCAAACTCGTCTGTGGTTAAATACAAATGCCATTTGGCATGATATGGCTATATTATCTCAAAAGTATTTAATTGCAATGAAATCCTTCACACTGTTGTGGGATTGTAGGAGCTGCATTTTTCTTTGAGTTTGGTCATTTGTTCAATAACTATCATGTAATCCCGAAGACCATTAATCCATGTATTTTTCTTTCAATAGCTAATTCTAAACCCTACTAAAGGACCAAATATTATGCTTGGTTATTGGTATTAATACCCAATCCCCATGCATACTCTAACTCTCTTTATTCATCGAGGAAAAGGATAACCCCTCCCACTCCTGCCACCCCAAAATTATTACTAATTTTTAAAATAATTAGTTTGAAGATTTTAGAAAATTGAAATAATATTGAATTTGAGAAATATAGTTGTAGTCTTGAAAGTTATGCAATTTAATTTAAAAAAAATTGTATGGTTAATGATTAAAATACAATAGGTAAAAACCAAATTTAGAAACTACTTACTCATAAGAAAGATAAACATGAAACCTAAACAAGAATAATTGATTCAAATTTTAGAGAAGAATCATGGTCATTTAGGTTCAAGTCCTACCCTTTGACCAATGGTTTGTCAGTAGGCATAGTGGAGTCCCATCCATTATCATTTTATTTCTTATGACACTTCTCCATCAAGAATTTACTTGTGTTCCTAGTATGGGGGTAGCTATGGTGTTCTCAATTATATTTCAAAAATGGAGGAAATTGTAATGGCAGGTAATTTTGCAAGCAAGAAGATGGCTATGGCAGTCATGAGGAACTAGACCTCAAAAAATTTCTCACCTATACTTAGTTATGCCCTCGCTGCCTAATACTTACAAACGCTAGGATGGGTTAGATCACGACGTCTCATAAGGATGTGGAGAAACTGATACAAAGGCGTTAGAAGTGGGGCCCATGAGCCTTGTATCTAAAGAAATGGATGGTTGATTTTGATGCCAAATCAAAGTGACTCTTGATGGTACCCATTTGGGTTCAACTTCTTGCTCTTCCGATTCAATAATAATTAGAAGAGGTATTCAAGGAGATTGGGAATATTTGGGTTTTTTTTATGAGTCTGACACATCGTTCAAGATATTGGTCTATATGGAAATGGAGATGATATTAGTAGGTTCAATCTTGTCTCCAGACTACCTAACTCCATCACAATTAAAGATTGGTCTAGGGTCCATAAGCATGCCATGGATTACGAGGGAATTGTTGAAATATGTAACTAGGTTCAGTCTTCATAATGACATATGTAATGTTGATTTTATGTATTAAATTAAAAGAGAAAAATAAATTTATTATTATTGTGCTTGAGGCATGGGTTTCATGCTCAAGGAAATTTATTTTAGGTCAAGCTCCCATTGAGAGATTCTAGGATTTGTCATTAAGTCTATTAAGTCAAAAGAGTCATTTTCATGTATGAATAACCCTTCTTTGGCATGTTACATATTGTAAGAAAATTATTTGAGTCAAATTAGAATCAAAAGACCCTCCAAGACCATGTCAAACATGCAAGTATCAAATCAGCCTCATGGAGCAATAAGTCGGCCTAAGGACATGTCAAGTCAGCCCAATAGGAGGCTCAAGGAAGCCTATATATAGGGAACTTAGCCTCATTTGGAGTGACTTCACTTTCACACACAAGTTCGATGACAAGGTCAAGAAGAAGTGTGAAGAAGAGGAAGAAGAAGATGATGCAGGAGCATTCAGCGCAAAAATTTCATTGTATTTAATAGACATAGGGAGTCTTGTGTTTTCAAGGAATTTGGTTTCCTAAGTATTAAATTAATGTAATTATTAAGGTTTTTAAGTGATTTTAACAAGAGATATCTCGAATAGGAATTAATTAGATATTGTGAGGCATATTGTAAATGTTCTCGAATGTTGGAGAACATGAGAGATTTAGGCTAGTTAAGATTCCATAGGGATTGAGAGATTTGAAAATCAATTGTAAATCTTAGATTAGGAATTGGTTTCATGGTTTGTGGAACTAGAGAGGATCCTTAGGGATTAGTTGAGTCAAAAGTGGACTTAGAGGATATTTAGGATTTAGTTCAAAAGATTAAGGATTTGAACCGAAATGGGTTATAGAACCTTTTGTATAAATATAAGCCTAAAAGGCATATAGAGAGTTAGTTAGTCAGATAGAGAGTTAGTTAGTTAAAAAGTTAGGAATTAGAGGAGATTGATTGTAGCCTATAGGCAGATAGAGGGAAGTAGTGTCAAAAGGCCACTGATATAGAAGATCAAGCCGAGAAGGAATTCATGGCGTAAATATTTATTTATCAATACAGAAGTGCAATTTCTGAGTTGTGTGGTGTGTATTGAGTAATTGAATTACAAATTGTGTGTGGATTAGAGTAATTCTATGTAACATAGGTTTGCAGCTGTGTAGAATCGGAGAAGAAGGTAGAGAAGAGTGTTACGGGTTTGCACACAGACATTATTGGAGAAAACCTTCAATGTTACAGCGAAGGTATAACTGCAAGGCTTCCTAAAACCTAAGGATTTATGAAGGAAGTGTAAAGGCACAAAGAAATGAAGTAACAGAGTGGAGATCAAGATCAGAACAATTGAAGTCCATAAGGAAAGAACAAATACATAGGCGGAAAGCCGAATGGGTTATTACACAGTGAGAAACAAAAGAACGTAACAATGCAGAGTAACCGTTGGATCAGTTAGATCAATGGACAGGGTAAATGGAAGATGAGTGGCGGAGATGTTATTGCAGGAGATTAATTTAAGAAATGGATGGATCACATCAAGGCACGTGTCGATAGAAGGGTGGAAAACATGCAGAATGATGGAGAGGTCTTCATAGGCGGTAAGCAGTATCTCGCGTGCCCTAAAAGCTGTAAATCGTATTCTACAATTTCACGCGATTAACCTGAGGGGTTGACACATAACACACGATGGAAAGAGAAAACCACTTTTATCGCACGCTCTCCACCTGGTATCGGTCATGCAAGATTTCATGCGAGATTACGGGATAGACGTTGGATCGAGCGGGATTGATTGATGGTGGAGATCGGCCAAGCTAGTTGGCGAGCAGGTGACGCCATATCCATTGGATTTGAAGGAATGAGATCGACGACGAAGATTTAATGCACTAAAGAGGGCATCGATATATGTGCAAAGGTTTGTGGAATGACGTAAAGGTAAGGTTTAAGTGTGGGTTATGAAATATTTCTATTATACAAGAGTTATAATAGAAATGAGTGGAATAAATGTATTATGGTTAATGTTGGGTTAAACTAAAAGTAGAGTTAAAAAGGTACTATTGATATGCATGGGTAATAAGAATTAGCCAAAGATTATGAAGAGTTTTATAAGGTTCCGCTCAAAGGTTTATTAAAGTTTAGACTTGGATAGTTACATGAAATGTTCCCACACAGAGTTTATTTAAGGAGCCTTAAACCTTGATTTTTTGTGAAGGTTTTACTAGGTATGGAATTTTAAAATTCCTGGGACATGTATATGACATGCATTTTATATGCATACTGTGGGTATTTGCGGCTTAGGCTGCATCAATTGGTATTAGAGCTGAATAAGGAAATTCTGCGTGTAAGAATTCTTTGAGAAAAATTAGAACAGAGTTATGTTTTGAAGGTATGTATACAGGCAAGAGGAGATCAGATTTTAAATCTGATAAACAGTAGGCACACAGAGATAAAGTGTAGCAGAATTTGCAGATGCAAAGAAACAGAGAACAATCAATTAGAAGTACAGATGAATGGAAGAACGAGATCATACAAAGATCTTGAAGATGGGATGATATGTTTTTGTTTTAATTTGGTTTGAAGATTATGGTTGCAGAATTCAGGTTGTAGATAAAATAAGGTATCTCAGCAAAAGAAAAGAAGCAATAATGAAGAAAGTTGGTAAGAATTTCTGAGTGAAAGAAGAGGTGGCCAGAACCTAGTATTTCATTTGTGATTGAAATACAAGAGGACAATTGTGTTCTTAAAAGGTGCAGATGAGTTGAAGCCTAGAAGGAGCAGAGAGAAGTGCTCAAAGAGGTTTGAGAGAATAGAGAACCAAGTGCTTGCCAAAAGCCCAAGTACAGAGGAAAGCTTGGTGAGGTAAGTGACAACAGGGAGGACTTGCTGTTGCAGAGGCTTTAATACAGTTCATAGTAAGTTAGTGAGGAACTCATGGAGATAGAGGAGAAAATGACTACCGATAGTCATAACAGAGATAACAGAGGTTCTGAGAAAGACCACAACAGAAGAAAAGTGAAGAAAGAGGATGCCAAGGCAAATGGCATACAAAGACAATTAAGTGAAGAAGAATATAAGAGGGAGAAGGCTAAGATAAATTTCAATCTTGAGATATTGATGGAGATGTTGCAGATGAATAAGGATGACCAGAAGCATGGTTATGTTATAAGGAAGAAATTAAAGTGGCAGAGACTACAAGAGAAGAGAAATCAATAGGTGAATATGCAGTTAGCAGAAGAGCTGATGAAGCTTGAATAGGTAATGAATGTTCAATTGAAGTCTAAAGAACTCAAAGAAGCTGAGTTGAGAATGGAAGTTTCCATTTGTGAAGAAGAACAAGGTTAAGTTCTGGGTGAAGATGAAGACTGAAGATCTGTGAAAGATCTTATGAACCATTGTGCGAATTCAAGACAATAAGAAGTTTACTTTGCTGAAAAAGGAAATATTGATGATTTTCTGAACTGTTGGACAAATTCAGATTAGAAAGAGGATGTGAAACCTTGTATATTTGAATCTTATAATTTTGATGTGATTACAGGTTTTGCAGAGGATGAGCAATCTTTTGAGACTGTCAAAAGTATGGAAGAGTATCTTTCAAAAGATAAATACTCTGAAGTAAAGAAGGACGGAGAATGTCTCTTGAATGAGAAAAGCAGTGAATTATTGGAGCATAAAGAATTTAGTAATACATTGATATTTGAAGCTGCTACAACATAGGAACAATTTCTTGTGAAAGAGGGAGATGAGATTTAGTCTGAAGAGCTGATATGTGAAGCAACAATTGAGATCATTGAACCTTGTAATTTTCAAATTGATAATTTACACATAAATGTAGGAATTATAAGTGATGATGGAGTACTTATAAAGTGTCAAGGAGAAATTGAATTGCTGGAATTTTTGCTGGAAAAATCAGAGTATGACAGTGTGATTTTAGAAGAAGCAATTCACTATAGTGGACAAGAGAAGAAAGACATCATTGAAGCAAATGGTGTGGAAGAGAGACTTGCTGATAGTTTTGAGGGTCATTTGGAGGATTCTTTAAAGAGGTGGAATCAATATACTAATGTGCTAATAAAGAAGGAAAAATCAGAGCAACATACTAAGATGTTGCCAAAAGAAGGAGAGGCACTGAGGCCTTAATTTTTTCATTTTAATAATTATTTTGTGAGTGCGGATTTTGTTGCAGACGCTGGAGAAAATTTGGCACAGATGAGTAGCCAAGTAAAGAAAGAAGAGGAAGGAAAATACACTGGATTGGTTGAACAACATAGTGATATATTTGAGAGGAATCAAGTATAAGGGGAATAGGAGGACCATTTATTTTTTGAAAGTAAATTTACAGATATTGAACAGAGGTTGTTTGGAAAGTCACAAGAGGGTAAGGATGAAAGGGCAGTAGTAAGAATCCAACAAATTCAAAGAGAAGACAATGAATAGTAGTTTGAAGATGAGTGGATAGGGTACAACAACAAATGGAAGAGTATGTACCAGACCAAGGATGTGCTAGAGATAAAGATTGAAGAATTATGGCAATTAAGGATGAAGCAGTCTAGATGGAGGAGATTGACATCAACAGGAAGAATGATCAATCAGAATTTGAAACTGATTGAAAAGGAGAGGAAGATGAAACAGAAGATAGCAGACATACAACAACAACAAAGGTGCTGAGCGTTTGGACAGTTACAAATTAAATTTTGGGATCCTGGAGGTTTTCTATCAACATATGAGGACACATGATTTGGAGATCATGATTGTTTTCAACCTTGGGAGTTTGATGTAGGAGCATCCAGCTCAGAAATTTCATTGTATTTTAGTAGACATAGGGGGTCTTGTGTTTTCAAGGAAGTTGGTTTCCTGAGTATTAAATTAATGTAATTATTAAGGTTTTTGAGTGATTTTAATAAGAGATATTTGGAATAGGAATTAATTAGATATTGTGAGGCATATTGTAAATGTTCTTGAATGTTGGAGAACATGAGAGATCTAGGCTAGTTAAGATTCCATAGGGATTGAGAGATTTGAAAATCAATTGTAAATCTTAGATTAGGAATTGGTTTCATGGTTTGTGGAACTAGAGAGGATCCTTAGGGATTAGTTGAGTCAAAAGTGGATATTTAGGATTTAGTTCAAAAGATTAAGGATCTGAACCGAAATGGGTTACAGAACCTTTTGTATAAATGTAAGCCTAAAATGCATAAAAAGAGTTAGTTAGTTAGAGAGTTAGCTAGTTAAAAATTTAGGAATTAGAGGAGATTGATTGTAGCCTAAGGGCAGATAGAGGGAAGTAGTGTCAAAAGGCCATTGATATAGAAGATCAGTCCAAGAAGGAATTCATGGTGTAAATATTTATTTATCAATACATAAGTGCAATTTCTGAGTTGTGTGGTGTGTATTGAGTAATTGAATTACAAATTGTGTGTGGACTAGAGTAATTTTGTGTAACATAGGTTTCTAGGTGTGTAGAATCGGAGAAGAAGGCAGAGAAGAGTGTTACGGGTTTACACACAGACAATATTGGAGAAAACCTTCAATGTTACATCGAAGGTATAACTGCAAGGCTTCCTAAAACCTAAGGATTTATGAAGGAAGCATAAAGGCACAAAGAAATGAAGTAACAAAGTGGAGATTGAGATTAGAACAATTGAAGACCGTAAGGTGAGAACAAATACATAGGCAGAAAGCCGAATGGGTTATTACATAGTAAGAAACAAAAGAACGTAACAATGCACAGTAACCATTGGATCAGTCGGATCAATGGACAGGGTTAATGGAAGATGAGCGGCATAGATCTTATCGCAGGAGATTAAGTTAAGAAATGGATGGATCACATCAAGGCATGTGTTGACAGAAGGTTGGAAAACGTGCAGAATGATGGAGCAGTCTTTATAGGTGGTAAGAAGTAGCTCGCGCACCATAAAAGCTGTAAATGGTATTCTACAATTTCACGCGGTTAACCTGAGGGGTTGACACATAGCACACGATGGAAAGAGAAAACCACTTTTCGCGTGTGCTCTCAACTTGGTATCGATCATGTAAGATTTAACATGACATTATGTGATAGTTGTTGGATAGAGCGAGATTGATTGATGGTGGATATCGGCCAAGCTAGTTGGCAAGTGGGTGACGACATATCCGTTGGATCTGAAGGAATGAGATCGACAACAGAGATTTAATGCGCTAAAGAGGGCATCGATATATGTGCAAAGGTTTGTGGAATGGCGAAAAGGTAAGGTTTAAGTGTGGGTTATGAAATATTTCTATTATGCAAGAGTTATAATAGAAATGAGCGGAATAAATGTATTATCTTTAATGTTGGGTTAAACTGAGACCATAGTTAAAAGGGTACTATTGATATGCGTGGGTAATAAGAATTAGCCAAAGATTATGAAGGGTTGTATAAGGTTCCGCTCAAAGGTTTATTAACGTTTAGACTTGGATAGTTACATGAAATTTTTCTGCATAGAGTTTATTTAAGGAGCCTTAAACCTTGATTTGCGAAGGTTTTACTAGGTATGGAATTTTAAAGTTCATGGGACATGTATATGACATGCATTTTATATGCATATTGTGGGTATTTGCGGCTTAGGCTGCATAAGAAGAAAGCAGGAAAAATTGAGCTATTTTAGATTTGTTTTTGGGTTACTTTTCTCCAGATGTGCGAAGGAATTAGAGAACATATTGCTGCAGTGAAGCCGAGTTGCAGAAGTGAAGAAAGGTCATCAGGAAGAGCTATTTTGGAAGCTGAGTTCTCTTGGAGAGATAACCTACCCAATAAAAGAAGAGAAATTGTAGTTTCTAGGAAAGTCAAAGTTGTAGTTTTCGGGAAAGTCGAAGTTGCATTTGTAGTTGCAGAGTAGGTTGAAGTTGCTAGAAGGAGAAGCTATTAAAAGAGGAAGCATTGACTTGGTCTTGGAGGGGTTCTCGGTCAAGGGTCTACTTCTTGGAATTCATAAATTAAAGATTCTATAAGAAGAAGAATTCCGGTGGGTTTTTCTCTCAAGTTAGTGGTTTTGGCCCTGGATAATCGTCTACATATTGTGTCCTTTGTCTCATTGTAGATATTTGATGAAGAAAAATCCAATAAGAAACAAGTGAAGAAGAATCTAATTAATAAAAGTAAAAATACATCACAAACAATTATCATAATGAGAGAAATATCCTACACTTGTTTCCCCTAGATTTCTTAACAGAAATACCCTACAAATATGGGTGTTGCCACTCATATGGACACCAAGGGGTGATTGCCCATATGAAAATACTAAAAGAAATGGGTTCGTAAATCCTTAAGGGGAGTGGGATTTGATAACTACTCTATGCAAAGTGTTGTTGAAGGGGTTGGGAACTCCAAGGAAAAGGATTTTGTTAGGATATTTTAATGTCACAATAAAAACCCTTCACAAGTCAATATGGGATGTAAATGCATGAGTTATAAACACCATGTGTGCATGCAACATAAAAAAATCTATTCCTTAAAACAACTAAATAGTTATATTCTAATGTAATTTGAAAGAATAAATCAAACTCTATCTAATGCTAAAAATATCTAGAAAACCGTGTAATGAAATTGAGACAATGTGCATGGATCTAAGACCATTTTGACTAGTCTTTTATCTCAGATCCCCTAGCTAGGCTTCAAATAACAATCTTATGTTGCTTCAGGGCAACGTTCATGTACTCATTTACAAGTTGGATATGAAAGATAAGAGATTCTAGTTTTGGTTCTTAGCTTCATAAAACCAAATACTAAAATCAAACACCTAAGCCTTGAATTAAAACTCCACATACTGGAATAAAATCTAGATTAAAAATATCTCTAAAGATCTACAAGTTTTGGCTCGAGCAATGATCCTAATGCAAACCTTATGTATCAAAATAAGAACATATACAGAAGATAACTTGCAACCCACAAATGTACAAAATTTTTGTATATACATAGGACTGGAAATAAGTCGTATTACAGAGTAAGTGTGTAAACTCAATTTAAACCTAGACTATCACAACAAAAATCATAATATTTATGCATAAAATTATTCAATCTAAAATGTAATCATAAGCAAGATTCAAATTATGTATGCAAATATAGACCACATAAAAATTGAATACAAACTTATATACTCATCGACCAGGCTTCAAAACTATAGGGAAAAGGCATCAAATCAGTCCTTAAAACGTACATCTCCTTTTGACAGACTAAATGAAAAGAATGAATATCATTTATATGCTCCGTAAGAAATCGTATTAGGCTGAAGTTTCTCATTATAAAGTGTAACAAAATATGTTCTTTCAGATCTCAATATTATATCAATGAGAAAAGGGTCAGATTAAAATGGAAAGGAATGAGATTAATAATCTTCATATCTCGAATCAATCCTCATGACTTCCAGAGCATATTTCTTACCCTAGTTACAATGCATAAACAAAACTTTGAAGTGAAGACATATTAATGCAACAAAGTTATATAAACATTATCATAAAGCCACTTAAAGATCAAATTTGAATTGAAATAGAAATCTTGATTCACATAACATTGTTATGGTACAATCCACATGATAAGACCCACATTAATTATCAATACATCAACCATAAAAAATTATAGAGAACAATATAGTTGTAAAAAATAACTATAGAACAAATGCACATACAAGGAAAAATACATTACAAATCAGGAACGAAGTTGTGATGGACCCTCCCATATGTAGTGCTTAAGTAAACTACTGTCAAGAAAAGTGGAAGATCACAATGCAATCATGATCGAAGCAATATTATATTAATAAAAACCAAAGTAAAATAGGTTTGTTAATGCATGAATGATACAAAGTTACAGAGTTTGAGAAACGATATCAAGACCACAATAACAACTAGCTAACTCAACATCACAATGCCTAGTTCTATTTATAAGTGTTACATCAAAGATTACGTTGATATCTCGTCTTCAAAAGGACATGGTATAGAGATAATATCTAGTTGTATATTTTAGGAACAAATCTCCTTGAAATAACCAAAATATTGAATAAGAAATCTTGTTTTGCCTCTGTAACCTTCACCAAATCCATTGCTGGTGCAGTGAGACAAACTAGATTTTGAGTGTGCGCTTGTTCGATATCAAAATAAAGTGTTTGTTTGTTTGTTTGTTTGTTTGTTTTTTTTTTTTTTTTTAATGACTCATAATTGGTAGGCACATTATAGAGCCTTGGATGTTTTTATTTGAATTTAGGGTTTCTCAAAGGGATTCAAACATGCACCAAGAAGAGAGGTGTTATGTTGTCATGTACTTACAAGTTGGACTCCTACATGGATAGCCATGAATGCGATGGACAATGACCTCATGGTTCCTTTGGGTACTAGAGTCTATGTGGTGGTATTGGAAGTGAACTATATTTCCATCATTAGTAACATAACCTCAAAATCCACTTAAATCTAGCTAAAAACACATGACTTTAATAAGTGAAGCAAGATGTACCTCATCATACTAATTATATATATTCAAGGTGAGTAGTATGGGCTTTCATACAAGAAAACATATAATAGATAAGGAAATAGTATGGAAAGAAGGTAGCTAAATATGTCAATGTTGGGAGCCAACATCTCCCCTACGCCAAGTCACGTGCATTTCCCCATGCAAGACACACAAAAAACTGCAAAATCAGACCCTATCAAAACTGCTTATCATCTTGCAATCTACTTAGGAGATCCCAACAAAATTGATGAGGATGTTAAGGCCTCCTTTAGTCCTGGTCACTCTCTTTGTCTACGTTCCTTGGGATGTAGATCAGATGGAGTAAAAAGGATTGTTATGTAGCTTTTTGTTTTCCAATTGTAACTCCTTGATCTCTTCCTAAAACTTGGAACTTTGAACTCTTAATTGGTCATCTTCTTTTTGTATATCGATTATGTGTGGTAAGTTTCATGATATCTTGTTTCAAGCCCTTAATATTTTTATTCCTTATTTTTAACTTCTCAGCCAATGCGTTAGGCGGGGTAATGAAGCATAAATTCATCAAGTAGAGGATCGAGATCAACATGACCAACATATTCATTGTGAAAATATGGAGAAGGGTAATATTGCTTAGATGCTTTTGTAGTAGGTCCTTTGATAGGTGATTTAGGGGGAATTTGTTGACGTGAACTTGAGGGTTTTATTTTTTATTTTTTATTATTCACTCTAGAAAGTCCCTCCAATTTTTTTCATCATCATTGTTGATACAAACATAAGTTTTCTTAATTTGCTTGAGGTGTGGACATAGGTGGTGATTTTGAAGGTTTTTTACTACCCTGATAATTAGACATATTTTGAGTGACACCGTGAGTAGGTGAATTAATCATTGGGGGATTTTACTTTGATGCATTTTTCTTCCTTGCCTTTGAATTATGCTTAGAAGGATCAATAGTCTTAGATTTGGTTTGAGTTAAATCCTCTTCATGACTAACATCACTAGACTCCTATTCCAGGTTTTTCTCTCCTAAATTCCCTTATGATTGTGAAAAAACATTATGAACTATGAAATTATTCTAGGTATTGTTTCGATATTTAAAATCTTCTAGGATTAACATTTTAACAAGACCATGATGATGGAGACTCATGAGAGGCTTCCTTTTATTTTCCTTCACCTGACTTGCCATTTTTCCGAGACTCCTCCATAAAGAATATGGAAAATTTAATTCTTGACAAACTAAAAATGTAGAAGAATATGAATGTGATACTGTAAAGTAAGATCATACCTCCACTCACGATTCAAGGATTTTTGTATGATCAACATTGAATTTACCGATTCATTCCTAAGCCAACTTCTTGGTATGTTTTTTCCCCAGTCTGTGTCTTGATGCTATGGTTTTAGGAATGAATTACAAATATTTCTATCTAATGGTTTATTCTTAATCCAGTTTTCTCCAGTAAGAGGGAGGCCAACGATATAGGCCACCATCCCTTCTTTGACTATCATAACTAAATTTCGAACACAGTCAATGTGGCCATTAAAATTCTGTGTGAATTGTAAGGTGACTTGGTCATCGTGCCCCTGAAATCATGCAAGAAACCCTTGCCATTCAGATCCATTGAACCATCATCGACATGCATCATACTCAGTTAAATATTTAAGAGTTTAATTAGTTGGCTTATGTCAATCAATCACCATATTTGTAACCTCTGTTGTCACAAAGGAAACCCTAGTATGCCAATTCCCTGTATTTAAATTATGAAAACCCTACTACAATTTTTTTTTGACGATCTTGGTGCCTTGATCTAGAATTTGTTCATCGAGATGAGATAGGCATTATAAGGGTCAAATTGGCCAATTATCTCGTATGATTTCATACACACAATTCAATGGAATGTATAACCATGATTTTCCATAATGAAGAGATGGTAATGATAAGGGGGTTTGGTTGTATGCGTAGTACAAGTGGCCAAACGTCTCAGTCTAAGGGCAAGCTCACAAATTTAGTATATGATAATCAATGTAAAAGTAGGCCATCATTATAGTGAATGGAAAAATGATACAAGTATTACATAAACTCAACAAGGTATAATGAAACAAGTTAATACATTAGCACTTATCAATTTGGCTTAAAGGAAATAATGGGCAAGCTTATAAGGAAATGTAGGATAAAGTTTAGATAGGTTAGGAATAGAATAAATGAGAAAGGAAATAGAACAAGGAAAAATAAATATGAGAGGAATTTCTTATATATAACTAAAAATCCTTTCATGCCTTAACAAATAAGAGAGAATCAAGATATACCTTATTTACCTCATGAGTAATTTGACTATCAATACCTATTTATAACTAGTCTAGTGCTGAAGATTTGGATGAAGAACTATCAAAGCAGTTGTGGTAGAAAACAAAAGGATAACTTACAGGTCTTCTAATACCACATGTTCTATTTTAGTACTCGATTAAATCTTTGATTGTTGTTTTTTTTATTATCGCAATAGATTGGAATAAATTTGAAAACTCGATGAATTCAATCCAATACTGAAAACTAACGAGTTTTTGAAAGCAATGTGACAGGAATAAAAAGAAAGGATATGAGTAGCAAAAGACAATTTTTTGTATTGAGATCTGTAATGAAGAAGAAATATGGATTCCTAAAGCCTCTCCAAGATACCAAATAGTCTTCTGTTTTTTAAACAATCAACCTATCCCTGCTGCCTTGAATACCATTCCCATTTTATTCTCACTGGGGTAAAAATTATAATTGTTGTCAACTCTTGAACCAAAAATCTTCATCATGACCCAACTATGGCACAATTCCTATCTATGTGAAAAGAGTTGTTGAAGTTGAACAAAGAAGGAAATAATTGAATTACTAGCCAATAAGGAAAGTTGTTAACAAATGCAAGACCACCCACCTTTGATATTGATGTGTGTCATGGATCCCTAGTACAACCTGCTAGATATGAATGAATGTGTTGTTGTTGAATCTCTTGCAATATCTGATCAATAGGGAGAATTAAGGAATACCCACTGTTATCAGTAATCTAGTTTTCCATTTATGTATGTAAGCCTCCATATACCATAGGAAATCTCGAACTCTAACCCCACACAATGTGCTAAAGTCGATTGGGAAACGTTTGTTGGAAGGAAGGCCCTAATGACTCCTTCATCAATCAATGCGAAAACAATGACAAAAGTTTGAATATATAAAAAAAATATTAACAACAATATGTAAGATTCAACAAGGGTTGGCTTAACAACAAGTTGATTTTCAAGCAGCCCATGTCTAATTCCCCACTCACTACCTCCATATCTAACTATCGCATAACATATTGGACAAATATTTTTTGGAAATGGGCTTATGTTACAACCTCAATCGATGAACATTAACCACAAACGAAGAATTTTCATCACCAATGGTCCTTATTCTAAACAACATATTATGAAAAATAGTCTCAACCTCATAAGGTTCCATCCATCATGTGGTAACTTTTCCCTTGAATTTTTTAAATATGGAGTTGAAAGAAGTGCCCATCCGCTGGGTTTGAAGTAATTTTTCCTAATAATTTTGTCATTCCTTAGCTCGTTTCTCCTTAACAAGAATAGTATGTTGGATGACATCTTGTCAAATTTCATCCAACTAGTGAAGTTGAGCAACTCTTTTCTTTTGGGCTTCTGACAAATCTATATCCAACTCATGGCTATATTTAATTTCTTCACTTGAAACTCAATGGCAAGGAGAACTTTTTTTTTGTATACTAAGTCAGAGGGTGTGAATTCTAAAGTAGTCCACCACATAGTTCTATAAGACAAAGTGCTCCCGCGAGCCTATCTGCTCAATCTTTATGATGTAACTGTATTGTCTTGTTTAAGATGGCCTCTGACACCTTGTTTGTAGATTATACATATCAATTGGCTTGTGGGTGGTATGGAGAAGATTTGTAATGCTTTATATGGTACTCCCTAACAATAGCTTGTACTGCCTTTGAGACAAATTGTGCTCCATGATTTGTTGCAATTTCTTTTGGAACACCAAAATAGGTAAAAATATCTGGAAAAAAAATTCAACTATAGATTTCTCACTAGCTTGATATAAAGATGTCGCTTCCTACCCATTTTGTAACATAGTTAGTACAAATTAAAATATGCCTCTTTTTCTGTGACATTAGAGAGATTGGCCCCACAAAGTCTAAGTCCCATCTTTCAAAAGGTTTGACAAGCTCTTGGTTTGTAATGGCATTTCATGGGCTTGTACTGGTCTTCCAATACTTTGGAAATTGTCGCAACTATGAACATAGTCCCTTGAATATTTAAAAAGTGTTGGCCAATAATATCCTTGTTGGATAACTTTATAAGAATTTCATTTTTTTCGGAAAAGTGACCTCTGCAAGGTCCATCATGGAAGGTTCACAGAATATCGAACATCTTATCTTCACAGACACATCTATGAATAATCAAATATGGTCCAGTTCGGTAGAGATCCCCCCATAACCATGAGTAAGTGGCATTGAGTTTAATAATTTGTTTTCTTTCTCGTAGGGAGAAGTATGATGGAAGCTTACTTGTGGTTAAATAGTTAGTTATATTTATGAACCACGACATCTTAGTAGCAACAAAAAATAAATGATCCTAAGGAAAACTATCATCTACAAGACTAACTTTATCGTCAATGTGAATCCAGGAACGAAAATATGCTACCAAAGTTTCCTTTCTAGGTATACCTATAAAAATGGCATTAAATTCCCGTAGCAATAACAACCATATAGTGACCCTACCATTAGCGATAGGTTTATTAATAAAAAATTCAATGGCAGAAAGATCAGTATGTATAAAAACTTCATAACTAGTTATATAATGTCTAAACTTATTTATGGCATGTACGAAAATTAAAAACTCTTTTTCGATGACTATATAATTGAGTTATGCTAGTGTTGAGTTTTTTCTTATAAAATAAATAAAATAAGATGGCTAGTTTTATTTTGGCCCAAAACAACTCCAATGGTCATGTCTAAGGTATCTATAAAAATGTGGAATGGGGGGAACCAATTTGGCCCTCTAAGTAGTAGTGTCCTAGACAACTTTTCCTTAAGAGCTTAAAAAGTATCTTGGTAATGTGAATCCCAAGAAAATTCAAAATCTTTTGAAAGTAATTTAAGCATAGGAAAAAGTATTTTTGTAAATTTTTGAATAGATTGCCTATAGTAACCAACATGTCCCAAAAAAACTTATTACCTCTTTTTGCATTCGTGGTATAGGAAATTTCTTGATAACTTCAACTTTTGTTGGGTCCACCTTGATATATACATGGGAAATATGATGCTTGAGAACAATCCCCTCTATTAATAACATTCTACATTTTATATTACTCTTATCTTCTCTACAACGAATCCATACGTTCTCAAGGTTATCAAGTGCTTCTTTAAAAGTGTTACCATAAAGCAAAAAATTGTCCATATAGACCTCTACAGATTCATGAATTAGGTCAGAAAAAATACCTATTACTACATGTTGAAAAGTAGTGGGGGCGTTACACAAGCCAAACGGTAAAACTCTATTTGCAAATGTCCCCAATGCACATGTAAAAGTGGTATTGACTAGGTCTTTTGGTGCAATTTGAATTTGATTATATCTGCTAAATCTATCCAAGAAAGAAAAATATTGTTTTCTTTACAAAGTATCTAATACTTGACTAATAAAGGATAATGGAAAATAAGCTTTTAGAGTAGCCTTGCTTAGTTCTTGATATTTGACACGAATTCTCCCTTTACCATTTTTCTTAGGCATGACTACAAGTGGAGAAACCCACCTACTATTAGATATAGGATTTATGAAATTGGCATTTAACAATTTTTGTAATTCTTCTTTTACAATGTCTCTTATAGCAAGATTCATGTAGTGTTGAGGTTGCGTAATTGGCCTAACATTTTCTTGAAGATATATATGGTGTATGTAGGTGCTAGGAGGAACACCATGCATGTCTTGATATTCTCATGCAAATGCACCATAATGTTATTGCAATGCATGAATCAATTATTCTTGTTGTTCCTATCTAAGATTATAATTAATGCACCAAGTATTTCCTAGACTGAACTTAATAGTAATGTTGTCGAAACTGAATTTTCCTTTACAACTGATGCAAGAAGAGATAATGATCTTGGCAAATCATAACATTCTTGGAAATCTCTAAAAATATGGTTAGATATATGAGACAACTCAAGATATCGAGTACAATATGAAATAGAGAGGATCTGACTTAATAAATTATCTTTGATTGGTTCTTTTAACTCCCTTGATTGTTCAATAGTAAAAATTAGTCTTACATATTCTTCATTCTCATAAGGATCTTCTATCCATAAAGGGTCTTCTAATGCGGGTTTTGTCAGTGGGTACAAAACAAGTTTTTTCATAAAGGCTTCATTGCAAATGGTCATTTATCCATATATACAAATGATGAAAGCATCAACTGTAACTAGTCAAGGCCTTCCAAGAATTAAAGGATGGACATTCATGGTGATTTTTGGTTGAACTACTAAGAAATCCACATGAAATCCCATGAATCCAAAGTCATGATCACATCATCGAGAACACTAGTGGGCTTGACTCTAGATCTATTAGCAAGTTCAAGCACTATAGGTGTAGGTTTAGGATCCCCTATAAATGGTAATTTCTCCATATATACAACTGAGGAAAGCGTCAACTGTAACTAGCCAAGGCCTTCCAAGAATGGAATTACTAAGAAATCCAAAGGAAATCCCATGAATCCAAAGTCATGATCACATCATCTAGAACACTGGTGGGATTGACTCTATCTGCAAGTTCAAGCATTGTAGGTGTAGGTTGAGGATCCCCTACTTGTAGCATCTCCATGGTAGTAACAATAATGATATTTATTGCATCCTGTTATAGATCCATTTGGGCACATCAATCCCATCATCCAGATCAATGTTTTAGGGCCAATCAAACCCTAATTTCAGTTGCTAGATGCTCTAAACAAGTCACCCCTTTGAATTCCTCCTTCCCAGACAACTTCATGACTTGAAGACATCCAAAAATAGCCTCTAAAGGGACCAACATAGGTAGGCCCATGTAAGGGTGCGCTGTAGAGCAGTTAAGTCCATGCCAGGGTGCTCTGTAGAGCACTTAGGCTTCCTTTCACCTGCGCTAAGCGAGATTGAGCGAAATTCACATAGGGTTTGGGGAATATTCTTATCTTTTGGAGTCATATAGAAGGTTTCCTCACGCATCAACTCCTATGAGCTCGAAAATGGATGAGGAATGAGTTAAGGTGCATCCTATCCTCTCATCCCTTCCTCCTGGAACTAATTCTAAGTATGTAAGGCCTTTCAATGCCACCATTTATGACAAAACCTCCTTCATCTTCCTATAAATTGACCACTCATCTAAGTGATCAGGGGATGGATTACGTTGAATTGTAAGGAGATAATGTTGCTGTGAGATTTGGCTTTGAATCAAGTATTGTAACACTACAAGTTTGTCATGCTTTTGATGTGATGTGGACGTGATCCAAGCTAGAGGAATGACTTTGAATCAGACACAATGGTTGTATTTCCTTCTTCTATTTAATAAAGTGTTTGAACCTTTCTCCCATATGTTTGTATTGTTTTATAATGCTTATATGTGTGAAATGTATATGATTCCATTCACTTATATTCAATATATCTTTTGCTTTGATCGATTCTTTGTTTTTTGTTGTGTTTATAGGTACTTCTCAAGTGTATTAAGTATGGGAAGGAGCGACAAGATCGATACAAAGGAGACGAGAGGAAAGCAAAACTACAAGTAGGTCTTCTCATCTTCTCATCATATCTATTGCTTATAGGGAAAGATTAAAATACTTTAAACTGTTTTTCTAGATATGGCTACTTATCTAGAAAATTAGTATTCATATGTAGATACCAAATTCTCCAAAACAAATTGCCAACTCCACTGGGGATGATCCTCTTTCCTAGTAACTTATCCACCTCCTAGGACATCCTTGCAGACCTTACTTGTGTTCATAGATTATAATTCAGCTCTTTGCATTGAAAATTTGGTCAAAACTATGTCAAATTGTTTTTTGAAATGGCTCACTGTCACCAGCGCAGGCTTGTGAGGGACACAGTGTGCTGCAGAGCACCCCGGGCTTAGGGACACTGCTCTAAAGTGCATTGTCTCCCATTCAAGCCTGTGCTGATCCTCCTAGGGTTAGTTTCCCACCTTTGGAAAGTGTTTTTGCTAACTTTTCTTTGTTTGTTTGTTTGTTGATTGATCAATGAATGTTATGTCTCAGAGAACAAGTTTCTATCTCCTTGTTTAGCCCTACTTTGAGTTGATTGATTAATGTTTATTTAATGTTTTCTTTGTCATTATCAATCTATAGTCAAAGTTAGAATATAGTTGATTAATCTTCATTCGAAAGGAAGTGTTGTAAAGTCTTCTTTTCCTTCGAAACAGAACTGTCATAAAAGTCTTCGTTCTTATGAAATATTGATTGATTGTATGTGCATATTTCCTTTTGTTCATATTCACATTAAGGAAATTGAAAAGAAATACATGCATGTTGCATTGAAAAATTTTGTGTGTGCTCATAGGAATAGTGTAAAGAAATTGCATTAGATTGTGCTCTTTGCTCTTTGATCGAGAGAAATCTGATTGCTCTATTCCTAAGTAGATAGGATTTTAATCGTTAAATTGAATGAAAATAATGCTTATCATATTAGTTGCATTTTAGGAATTGCAAACATAAATCATGTGTTGAACCTTGAAAGGCAAATTCTAAAGAAGATCAACATAAAATTTATTTGAATTTACCTAATGGAGCACTCTCACCTAACAAAAAACATTTAGAGGTCTAGGCTAGAGACGTGTTGTAGTGTCGTAAAACAAAGTAACTGTCGCTAACTTGTCTGAAAAACATCCCGAGTGTGATACCTCATTCCACATACGTGAGTATATCGTAGCTCGTCCATGTACCTTCGGGTATATAGGGCGGTGTTACAGTACGTAAATTATATGGGAATGCTCCCACTGTGCAGTTTTGCATTAGACAACGCTTATACGGATTGAGCCTCCATGTACTTTTGGGTATATATGGGAGGAAAAAACTAGGTGGCTTTCCATCCTTAGGTAACCGAGTCGGCTGCCTCGTACACTATGATACACCGAACACAACATTCGGGGAGATTGTCTGCCTATACTTCTTGGTTCGCCGGGAGGTAGTCTGCAATTCAGAGTTGCTTGGTAAAACTTTTGCCTAGATTATCCCTCTTTTGTTTTTTTATGTTACTTTGATTAAAATAAAATTAACTGACCGCGAATAACATCCTCCACGCTTTCTCCTTATTTGGTCTTAGGTTGAGACATATGGCAACAAATTCGGAGTCCACCGATCAATGAATTCCTTTTGATGGGAATCCTAGTCCTTTTCCTCCTTTTGGAAATATTGGTGCTCCTTATATGGCTACATTGTCCCTTACGAGATTTACCATTGGCTTGCCAGTATGGTTGTTTTCAACCTCCTTGGTTCAAAATGTCGTGATTTCTCCGCAATCAAGTACATCTCCGACTAGACAAAATCAACCTCTAGTTGATCCTAAAGTTGACCCTTTGCCTTCTTCCTCAGTTGTTTATTCCTCCCCTTCTTCCTCAATGCTTGGTGAAAGTATTGGTACTAGTAACCAGGTGGCTAAGAAGAAGAAGAAAGGGAAGAAGAAGAGGAAGAAGTCAATTCAGCAAAGGGGAAACCAAACAACCATTGTTTTGAATACAACATCTGATGAGAAACCATCTGTCAAGCCTCACAAAGTTCGATAACTATGCAAACTTTGTGCAGGAGACCATCTTCTTTGAAATTGTCTTGATATTCATCAGATCTTAGAAGAATAGTCTTCCCGTTCACATCATCCTGTGTCATCAACTTCTGGAGATCATGCTTGTGACACACCATCAACTAGTGGTAGTAAAGTTCATGGAAAGAAGGGAAACGTCAAGTTTCCCTATAAGTTATGTGAAGGGAATCATCCCATTCACCTTTTTCCCTATCTGGATGGAGCCAAAAAGTGTTGGATAACTGTCCTATTTCACCACATCAACTTCCATCTGGTTACAGGAAACTATCCCTTAATACTTCACTAGTTGATGAATTGACTGACTCAAATAAACTGTTGGTCAAACCCACTCTCTCTGAAAGTGAATCCTATGAGTCTATACCTGACCCAAATCAACAGGTTGAGGTAACAGTTGACTCGATTTCACCTTCAGTTAATTGTACCTTTCCCGAAGAGAGTGAGTATGATACCACTCAGGTTCTTTTTGTTTCTTCAGATTCCAATGAGCTTGGAGGCAACCCTCCTGTTCCATCAAGACAAAAGGAAAATACTCCCGTTCTCGTAACTCAAGGGATTAATTCTCCCATTCTTATGGTACCCCCTCCAAGTAGTCTAGTCACTTCCTTTGATTGGAATCAACTGGCAGGATTCTGTCTTCCTCCTTATGTGCCTTTCTAGATCATAGTACAGGTTTGAAATATGATTGTATCTAGCACTATTATAGATGAAGGCGCATCAGTGAGTATCCTTTCCTCTACTACTTGGCAAGCGCTCGGTTCGCTACCACTTGTGCCAGTTACCCAGAATCTGTTGGCTTTTAACAGAGGAACCAATCAACCATTAGGGATCCTTCCTCAGTTGCTTATTACTTTGGGAGGAAAAATCATTTATCTGAATGTGATGGTAGTCCCAGGCCCCTTTAGATTAAAATTTACTTATTGGGCGCGATTATGTTGATGGCATGGGAGCTATTGCTTCAACACATTTTCGAGCGATTTGTTTCCCGCATGAAGGCATAATTGTCACCGTTGACCAGCTTTCATTTCCCGGTCCAAATATAGCTTCTAGTCAACCATCTTCCCTAAATGGTCCTTTTGTACCAATGGTATCATCCCCGCCACGGGTTAATTATGTGGTAACCCGTTCCATGCCTACATCAACTGGTGATCAATTTAGTGATGTTGTACATCATGTACAGGGGGAATTGGAACCAGATTTCTCTTTCCAGAGCATTGCTCTCCCATCTGATGAGAACCTCTTGGAAGTCATGACCTCTTATGAGTCGTGAACAAAGGTCACGAGGATAGTTCCTTGTCTTGTTCCAACCTCATTAAAAAATGAAACCAAGGATATGAGGATAGTTCTTTTACTGTTTCAACCTCATTAAAAAATGAAACAGGTCCATGAGGATAATTCCTTGTCTTGTGCCAAACTCGTTAAAAAATGAAACCAAGGATATGAGGATAGTTCTTTTACTATGTCAACCTAATTAAAAAATGAAGTAGGTTCGTGAGGATAGTTCCTTGTCTTGTGTCAACCTCGTTAAAAAATGAAACCAAGGATATGAGGATGGTTCTTTTACTGTGTCAACCTCATTAAAAAATGAAACCAAGGATATGAGGATAGTTCCTAGTCTTGTGTCAACCTCGTTAAAAAATGAAACAAGGAATCTCAAAAGAGTTCCTTGTCTTGTGTCAAGCTCATTAAAAAATGAAACAAGGTCCCCTGGAGCAAGTTCCAAGTTGAGTCTTTGATTAGATATCGTAAAATACCAGTCGAATCTTTCACTTGATCTCGTAAAAGAACCTTCATTCCATCCACCTGATAGCCACGAGTAGTCTACGTAGGTGAACGTAATGAAGCTTGGGGGGCATGCACCTAGTGGTAAAGTTAAGTTTCCCTGTAGGTTATGTGAAGGGAATCACCCCATTCATGTTTGTCCCTACCTGGATGAAGCCATAAAGGTGTTGGATAACCATCTTGCTTCATCGCAATGACTTCCATTTGGTTACAGGAGACTCTCCCTTTCATCATGTTGGGGGCATGTAAACCAATATCAAGCATAGTTATTCATTTCAAGCTTGTGTAAACATGAAACTAAACCCAAGCATATTTTTTCATTTCAAGCTTGTGTAAACATGAAACTGAATCCAAGCATAGTTTCCCATGGTTCAAGCTTGTGTAAAAATAAACCCATCTCCATTTTAACCCTCGTGATTTCCATTCTATCAACCTCTTTCATCATATGAGCCTTGGTTGTTTTCATCCCATCGCCACCATCCCTTTGGCCGATCATACGCTTTCACTTGGTTTTTTATCCTTTTTGAGGAACAATTGCAATGAGTGGTCTTATTAGCCAACCTCTTCACATAAATCAATATGTTTTGAGAAGTTCCAACATCATCGAAACCAGTTGCTATCCTAGACACCACTCGTTCCTCAAAGTGGAGTCCTCTTTAAGCTCTTTTCAGACTCTCTAAACATGAAAATATTGGTGAGTGCTTGTCCTTTCTAGCTCGTTAACGGATTGGAAACGACATCTCTCTTGTATTATTTTACGCTTTTTTGGGCTTGAGAGATTAATTTATGAAAAAGAACTTGTGGAGTTTTCTTTTTGTCCCTTTTCAAACTCTTTAAACATGAAAAGGACCGAGTTATCTTTTTCATTAAACTCGTTAAAACATCAAATGGCGACAAACTTGTCCATTTAGACAAGACCGATTTTCACCTTTGCTAGACTCATTAAAACATCAAATAGTGATGGATTCCCATGAAGGGTGAAATTATACAACAAGCATATTCTATCCTCCTCAAGTTTGGTAAAAATAAAGAGGTATTGGTTAGCAATAACTGGGGAAAATGGGAAAAAGGGAAAAACCACTTTATGGTAGCAGGTTTCTCTTGAACATGATACTTTCACTTCATCTATGTGACTATTTGGGTTGGGTTATCTACTTGATGGTTATCATACCTATGGTCTATCACACCATCCATCACTTTTGGTTTTGGGTCAATGCTGCCAATTCATTCAGACTATTTGGGTTGAGTTATTAGCTTTATGGTTATCACACTGTTGGTCTATCATACCATCCATCACTTGTTTTGGGTCAATGCTACCAATTCATTTTAGTGTCGCCGACATATTCAAGAGAAATCATTCTGTCAAAATTCATCCTTTGCAATACCACAAACCTTCATTTTCATGACCACCATTCCTGAACCTTGTGTCGTTAGTCAAATTCCATCTCCAAAATCATTACATTCGTTTCGTGTCATTGATGTGGGATACATCAAGGACCTCCTGCAACGAGTCGCTTCTTGTCGACATTAACACATTATCGAAGAAGTTGACTTAGAAACACCCTTCCAATACCTTGAGGCTTTCATATATCAATGTCAGGTTTCTCGCTTTCGGTGATAAGTTAACATCAATGGCCTTTGACTAAAAGAATTTGTATGGTGTTCAACATCAAAACATCTATTCACACAATGCAGAATGTACTACAGTACCTTGAGGATCATTATCATTATCGGTGATTTCTCTTGCATAAGTTAACAACTTACATCATTGGCTAGTAATCAGATGGTGTCTTCCCATGTTCAACTTCAGATCACATATTCACATAGTTAGACTTGTACTTGAGCGAATGATTGAACGAGATAGAAGATCCCAGATCTAGATTCATCCATCCGGGCTATGATTTCAGGGGTACTAAATCATATGTACAATGACTTTACATTGATGGTCATTCCGATCATGGCTCTATATCTATAGACGACTGCTTATGTACATATAATGAAATTTTATAAGCCGAGCATGGGTATGCCTTCCCTTAGCAACTCATGTAAAATCAAATATCATGATATATGTATTGTAATTGATGTAGGTCACCTTCCAATTTGATACCTCCTCATCACATCGTAAAGCATTTCATTCGACATTGGCATTTTTCTGAATTCATGCTTTAGGGGGCAGCTGTTACAGATCTGTTTGGGCACATCAATCCCATCATCGAGATCAATGTTTTAGGGCCAATCAAACCCTAATTTCAGTTCCTACATGCTCTAAGCAAGTCACCCCTTTGAATGCCTCCTTCCCAGATAGTTTCATGACTTGAAGACACCCAGAAATAGCCTCTAAAGGGACCAGCACAGGTAGGCCCATGTAAGGGTGCGATGCAGAGCAGTTAAGTCCATGCTAGGGTGCTCTACAGAGCACTTAGGCTTCCTTTCACCTACGATGAGTGATATTGAGTGAAATTCACACAGGGTTTGGGGAATATTCTTCTCTTTTGGAGTCATCTAGAAGGTTCCCTCACATATCAACTGCTATGAGCTCGAAAATGGATGAGGAATGAGTTAAGGTGCATCCTATTGTTGGTGTCCAAGTAGGGGTGATTATCTACCTGATTTCCACATTAATCTTATCAATTTGGGTGCGTATCCTTTAAAGGCAATGTGCAAGGTATATGCAGGGGCAGACGTGTGATCTTTCCCAACCAAGGGTGTAGAATTTTGTAGAATTTTTCCTACAAATCAGCTAGCTCTGATACCATGTAGAAATTTCACCTCTAGAACAAACCGATATATGCAATGTCCTAAAGCATAATACTTGTTCTACTTCTACAAAACATTAAGCGGAAGCATAATCAAATTCATGAGAAACATCAAGTAGAAACATGCATAATTGATCAAGATAAATAATCACACATAACACAAGATATATCCAGGGGAAAACACCAGCATAAAACCCCAACCATGTATTATTAATCAAGTGGAAATCCTCTTCACAATACAAAAGGAATTAGCTCTCAAGCTATTCAGTTCTCAATGAACTATGAAGATATGAAGATATGTCTCATGAACCAACCAAGCCCTATTTATATAGGCTTTACCTATGGTCCTTACGTAGTTTTCTTAGGAAATAATAGCAAAAGCATATGCTATTAACTCCAAACATACCAAAATAACCAATGGTCCAACTATGCAATCCTTGAGGACACTAGTTTCTCAACCATGCAGTAACTACTTACTAGAAATAGTCAAGCATCTGATAGGACACTGTCCCACATCTGATCTCAACTGGGTCTCTGACAAAACTGACATGTAACAGTTATCCATGAGTGAATCCTCAGTTATCTAAAATAATAGTTGTCACATGCATGCAAGCATTAACAAACTATATTTTATTATTTTAACAACTTGTTAAAAAAATATAACTGGACTTGACTAGTTAGAACTAAGTCAACTGATTCTCTCATTATAGAACTCATACTTATTCCCTCAACCAGTGGAGGAAATTAAGGATAAATTCCTCAATCAGTAGGACAACTCATGTGCATGCTCAAAAAGACTTCAAATTTGAATTTCCTTAACTAATTAACTCAACTGAATTAATTAATTAATATTTCCAATTGTTGTTAAGACCAAAATTAATTGTACTTCCTATAGATAGACTAGGGACTGCTATAAATAGGAAGGGACCCAGAAATGCTATTTTTAGAACTTTCTGTTTTTAGCAGTTTCACCTCTCACCCAATGTGGCCAATGACCTACTGGCCAAACTGCTATTTTTAGACATGCTATTTTTAGCACATTCTAAATTTAGCATTTCTTGTTGCACATTTTTCAACAAAAGGTTCATGGTTTAAGATTCAAAACATAAATGCAAGATTAACCATTTACAGAACTGCAGAACTAATCATAAACAGTAAAGCACTGGAGCAACAACACAAACTAATAAATCATACACACACAAAGATGCAGTACCTAATCAAAAGAGTGGGCCCAGCTCTCCGATGAGAGCTGCATTAGCCATGAAAAGAATTAGAACAACAAAATTGATGATCTTTTATTAATCAGTAACAGAAGTTTACAATGCTGATGGGTGAACCCCCATTCACAGGATCGACCTGTGTTTTATACACAGCGAGGGAGATTAACAGTTCTCCCGAAAACATAACAACTGCAGATACAAGGATATACATTGGTTGGAACGGTATCAGCATTAGATGCTTGGGATAGCAGGACGACCCAAGAATAGTTCAAGGCATATGTTCTTCAAGCTGTGTGACCTCCTGCTGATCGGCTGTTACCAGATCTGTTGCAATACGCCGAGTTGAGGGTTCCTGTTTTCATGCTGCGGTCAAACACATAGTTTAGTTCCAAAATAGATAAACTCTATGCGTTTTACTTCATTAATTAAAATATACCAATAGGACAGTAAGGGGGGGAATTTACCTTGTAAAATTAGCATAACAGCATGGGTAAATGAGTGCAAAAATATAAAAAAGGGTAATGGAAATAGGCAGAAAGATAGCCCGATTTGGTACCCAACATCTCCCCCAACCAGCCTACTGCATGTCCTCATGCAGTCCTCCACTTTCGAAAATCTAGGTTCTGTAGACTGTATGTTAGATGAAGCTGGGCAAGATCATATTCCACGGCCATTTATGTCCCTGGAACTTTAAATCCATCCGAGAGGACAACTTCCTTCCACCAATCTGTCGAGACATCATAGGCTGGAGTATATTCATCAGTAGGCAACCAGACAATAGGGAACTGGAACCGGAGCCCCATCCACTGGGACCCACATGTCTGGACACATGCCACATATCTGGGCACCCTATTAAGTACACATGCAAAATTTGGTGCCCCAAAAGGTTCTCTTTCCTGGATGGCTGTTGGTGACATAATCCATCTCCTCTGACAGCAACTAAGGGCCTCTTTCTGAAATGTGGTGAGTTGATTGACATAAAGATCAAGACACCATTTTTGTGTCCTCACCATTCTATCTCTGTTTTCCCCAATCCCTAGAAAGGTCTTGTGCTTATTGAACATTGTGTCTGCCCTCTCATGCTCCCCTCTTACTATAAATGGCTTGGTAACTTGATTGGATCCAAAAGTGTTACTAGCCTTCTGCCAATGAATCTGGTTAAAAGCTTAAGAGGTGAGGGCCCTCAAATGAATGTCCCCCACATATGGCACCGGGTTGAAATCTCTATCCAGCCGTAGTAAGTACCTGTGCAAGTACAATTCACACATCAGATGTTGTGTGGGTACATCGTGACTCCTCAAAATCCAGAGGAATTGCACACCATCCTCCATCTCATAGTTGACCTCATTCTTAATACTTTCCATGCAGAATAAAAGGAAACGTTCATGCAAAAATAAGGAACAAAAAGAAGCAGGGGGACGACATGCCATAAGCTCTTGCACTAGCTCGAACATTTTCTCCTTGTCATTCTTCAGCTCTACCGCTTTCTTCTCCAGCTGTTCTATCTTCTGTTGTTGTTTTGCCTACCGTAACCTCATCACATCCATACGCTTCGCATATCCAAAAATTGTTGTGGAGGCCCTTTCCTCAGTCCTTTTGATTTCATTTTTATATTGGGTTGCAGTAGACTTCCATGACTGAATTTCAACTGTTAGGGCATACTCTTGATCTTCAAATAATTGGTTGATCGGGTTTGCCTGAGTGTCGGCAGAGGTCATGACTATCTGGTTTGTTTGGATTTCTGCATCAACCTGGATAGTTTTGGCCCTTTTGGCTTGCCATTTGTGCTTCCTTAATTTTTTTTGCATTTTATTCACCTTCTTTTTCAGCTTCCTCACTTCCATTTTGAGCCGCATCGTTTCCTTGAACTGCAACTGGTACTTTTGTTTCATCGTAAGCCTTCGTTGTTCGCACAGATCTATCCACTCCTGTTTAACCAATATTTGCTCAACCAGAGGCAAATCCCTCGAAACATATTCTACTGTGTTGACTGGGGGATTTTCCTCCCCTGCTTACTCTTCGTGCTCAACAACCCCCTCGCTTGGTTGTATCATTGGCTCAGTCATCGGGACCGTTTCACTTGGTCCCTCCTCTTTGCCAACAACAATATCCTCTTCGTGCACACGCTCTGCACTTGGCAATGTGCTGGGAAGACATTATCCTACTGCTGTGTCTATTAGGATTCCTCCCGGTTATCCAACTTCCAGAATTTCTCTTCTCCTTTCCTGGTCCAGGGCACCCCCCACCGAAGTGGCTTCCAATCTATAAGTTTGTGGCCTCTGTAACAAATTCAGAGCCACCAGGATTACAACATCTTATTTTTCTCCCCGTCGAGGGGAACGAGTCACTCTCGCTCCTCTTGGAATCGAGGTTGAGAAAGGGTACCGGGGTGCATCTTCTACAATTGGCCCTGAAGTTGACACTGGTTCTTGTGGTATAGTGTCAACCTCGTGCCCTAGCTCTTCTGCTGCTTCCTCTACAGGTCCCACAGTCTCCTCAACTCTGGGCCCTTCTTGTCTTTGACCTTCCTCTTCTCTGAATTCCATGGCCGGAGTGATCACGACCTCCTCTCCAACCGGATTTTCCTCCTCCATTATTTCCATGGTGGTAGGGGATCCCTGTGGGGTTCCTACGGTCACCATATCAGTTGCTTCGCCCACGCTGGCCTGCTGTGGGTCTACTCTCATGACTGCCATAACGTCCTCTTGCTCTGCTAGTTCCACGGGTGAAGATGGTTCTTGTGGTACAGCCTCAACCATGGTACTAGCAGGCCTTTCTATATCAGCCCTTGTGTCTGCCACTGTCTCCATACTTTTTGCTTGGTCCTGGGGAGCTACCTCATCCCCCAATTCCTCTGTCTCCATCTCCATCTCCTCTGGTTCTTCCTGATCGACATAGTAATCTTCGACAGGATCCTCCTCCATGGCTTTGGATTCTCTGCCCTAGCGGCCATAGAAACTGCTATCTGTTCCTCCATGGAGTCCTGAAACACTTCCCATGGGATTGGAGTCTGTCCAATGGCGTTCATTATCAACAGCCACACCAACCCATGATGCGTAATGACCGCTAGTACCTATCGAGCCCCTTGAGCCGAATGCACCATTAGATGAAGGCTCCTCAGCAGGAACTAGGGGACATTCATGGAGAAAGCCTATGCCAGTGGAAATCACAGATGGGCTAACATGTGGAGGTGATATCTGAAAATTGTAGAGTATCTACCCTCACATGTCATATATTTGATGACAAATTCTGCTACTTCTCCCCATGGATATGGTAGCGAATTCCTGTTGTACCCCCTACCCTTCTGTTCTATCCTCTCTCCTGCTTGAAGGAAGGCCTCGAGGAATTCCGGAAGGGGAGTTCTCCTTACAAATCATCGTTCCCCAACTTGTGGAAGCCCAGTGACTTTTGCAACGATTTCTTCTATCATGGGAACCACCACTCCGCGAACCCACGAGCCTTCTTCCCCTAAGTTTTGTGCGAATTCCACTGTCAATTCTTCATCAAATCCCCTTAACCTGTCAAAATATACATCCCATCCTGCATTCCGAAAGACTTGCCATACGTCCCGATTACTCCGAACTGCCCTTGTGCTCTCAGGGTCATGGCGAATTGATCGGCCACCCATTGCTACGAAGGCGGAAATAGCACGTCGACTGCAATTGGTTGACAGGGGAGAGTGACAGGTCTCCAAACCGTTAGGAGTTGAAATAATATCATGGATGATTTGGGAAGGATGGGACAATTAGTACCAGTACGTATGGGAGTAATGGAAAATCCAATATTGGTATGCTCGGGAGTAATGGCGAATCCAGTACTGGTACGTTCAGATATCATGGCAAGTTAGGGTGGTATAGAGTTGTATTTTTAAAATTTAATGCAGCACGCGTGGGGAGGTGACTGATATGACCTGGTGGTATGAATCTGCATCCCAAAGTTTCTTTAAAAATACAATTACAGGGTACCGCTATCATCATATTCGGTTGAGCGGGATTATGTGTTGGCATTATGACACAGGTTTGGCACTATGACACAGGTGTTGTCCTTGATGGCAACTCACTCAAATGGCAGATCACAGTTCAGGTTCTCAGATTGAAAGAAAAAGAGATATAGGCAGGTTCCTCTTAACCAAGCCGCGTATACACGCAGGATTGCTGATCAAAATTTGCGTATACATATGCACGCAATTTCATGCAAAGAAAAGCGCGTACATGTGGGAAAGCTTATTTTTGGGTTCGTGGTATTTAGACCTATGGTTTTGGACCTTGGTATTGCATCCGAAGTGTTGAACCTAGGTATTGGGTCCCTAGTATTGGTTCTAAATGGTTTTGGACCATGGTATTGAGTAAGGCCTAAGACTATAAAAGGGGAAGGAGATCATTAGGAAAAAAAAAGAAAAAAAGTATTGAATATCTTATGAAGAGCAAGATCTAGAATTGGGTTAGGGTGCATTGCTGGATCTGAACCAAGGAGGAACCTGAGTGCCAAACAATGGATAAGTTCTATTGATGGGTCGAGATCTTAAGGCTTGAATAGTAGTATCATTGTGTGATTTTTGATCTGTTATAATTGACGCATGATTAGATCTATAAATATGATAATTTGGGTATAACTGATGTCTGATTAAGTGAAAAGGGTAAATTATCTTTTATAGATCTGTACGCAGGTTCGACACATCAGAGGCGTGTATAAACGCCGGTTCAACAAGTGAATACAACGTATATACTGGTTGGCCTTAATACAGTTGCGTATGTATGCAGGTTTCTGCATATTTAAGTAGCGAGATTGGTTGATGCAGATATACTTGATGTTTGATTGATGTTATTCATGGATCCAGTCTAAAAATTGATGAAACGTGGTCCCTGGAAGAAAAGAAAAGGTTGTAGCCTTTCTGTAGGTTAGCACCTACGTACTAGTACCTCAGTGAGTACAAGAGCTAAGGGGGTTGTAGCTCCCTTCCAGGAGAAGTTGGAGAATGAGAGAAGGTTGTAGCCTTCTACAGGTAGCAACCTGCATACTGGTATAAGACTGCACCAATACAAAATCACTGTAAAAAGAAGTTTCTAATTAAAAGAAGATAGAGACTAATTGCAACAGGTGGTTTTCACCCACATTGGGTTTCCACCTTACATCTTGGTGTTCATGTCTGTTGCTTATGTGTGATGATTTGTTCTGCTTTACTGCTCCTGTTTATTATTCATATGGTTAATAATGTTCCGATGCACTCATTAAGAAGCAACTAACTGAATTATAAGTTTACTGGATATACGCTTGTTGCATTACACACAGTTGCGTATACACGCGGTTTTCCTTAACTGAAGTAGTGTATATGAATCTGAATATGGAAACGTAAAAGTTTTATTGATTTGATAATACTGATTCACCCCCCCTCTTAGTATTATTTCCAACAATTGGTATCAGAGCAGGTCCTTTAGAAGAAGCTTGATCGCTTGAAGGAAGATCTATCATCATGAGCAAATACGAAAAAGAGGCATCGATCAGGCCACCAATTTTTGATGGGAGCAACTTCGTCTATTGGAAGGTAAGAATCACAGCCTATCTTCAATCTCTTGGTACAGAAGTTTGGGATATGATGGAAACAGGATACACATTTCCATCAGCAACTCCTACAGATAAGGTTGGTAAGAAGCAGTATGAAACAAATGCAAAGGCTGTCAATACTCTATTAGGGAGTCTATCTCAATTAGAATTCGTCAAGGTTATGCAACTCAAAACCACAAAAGATATATGGGACAAAATCGTTCTGAGCTATGAAGGAGATGATCAGGTAAAATGGGCAAAACTACAAACTCTAAGAATTCAGTATGAAAATCTCAGAATGCATAATGATGAAAGTGTGGCTAACTATTTCTTACGTATAGATGAGATTGTTAATTGTATGAAAAACTTGGGTGAAGAAATAAAAGAAGTTACTTTGGTTGAAAAGGTTCTAAGATCTTTGTCTTCTAAGTTTGATTCAAAGTTTCTGCCATTGAAGAAAAGCAGAATCTACAGAGCATATATTCTTCTAATAATGAATTGTTGGCATTATCTTAGGAGATCTTGGTTCAATTTCATAGTTGTTTTGGTTTCAGGTGGAACAAGTGCAGAGGGAGAACATAGTTGCTGGTCTGAATGATGATTGACAGATGCTGCTGATGATAGTTGTTGATAACTATCATAGTCTTGCTGTAGATATTTCGTCTCTATGTCATGTATTTCTTTTCTTATCAAGGTCATGTAACGGCCTATCGTGGTTTCCCCACTATGCCTGGGATGTATGATGTAATGTTCTTGTTTTATCATGTGTAAATTCTTGGTGTATCCCCACTTGGTTGGGTGGATGAGTCAATATTGGTATATTCCCACTTGGTTGGGAGATTGATGTATGTATGAGTCTTTAGTGATAGGAAGGTCATTTATGATATATAAAGTCATGTTTCTTCTTGTAGAACATCTTCTTGCAGACCTTGCCTGCAGTCAGGGGGAGCTTGGATAGCACAACAGAGCAGAGATTTCAGCATGTACTCAAGGGGAGCATAACCCTTTGCCCTTGATGTCAAAGGGGGAGAATGATTTTGAGTGACTTGGGGTTGCCATCAAGTCTAAAGGGGGAGATTGTTGGCATTATGACACATGTTTGGCACTATGACACAGGTGTTGTCCTTGATGGCAACTCACTCAAATGGCAGATCACAGTTCAGGCTCTCAGATTGAAAGAAAAAGAGATATACGCAGGTTCCTCTTAACCAAGCCACGTATAAACGCAAGATTGCTGATCAAAAGTCACGTATACATATGCACGCACTTCCATGCAAAGAAAAGTGCGTACATGTGGGAAAGCTTATTTTTGGGTCCGTGGTATTTAGACCTATGGTTTTGGACCTTGGTATTGTGTCCGAAGTGTTGAACCCAGGTATTGGGTCCCTAGTATTGGTTCTAAATGGTTTTGGACGATGGTATTGAGTAAGGCCTAATACTATAAAAGGGGAAGGAGATCATTAGGCAAAAAAAAGAAAAATCGGTATTGAATATCTTATGAAGAGCAAGATCTAGAATTGGGTGAGGGTGCATTGCTGGATCTGAACCAAGAAGGAACCTGAGTGCCAAATAATGGATAAGTTCTATTGATGGGTCAAGATCTTAAGGCTTGAATAGTAGTATCATTGTGTGATTTTTGATCTGTTATAATTGGCGCATGATTAGATCTATAAATTTGATAATCTGGGTATAACTGATGTTTGATTAAGTGAAAAGGGTAAATTATCTTTTATAGATTTGTACGCAGGTTCGACACATCAGAGGCGCATATACACGCCGGTTTAGCAAGTGAATACAGCGTATACACTGATTGGCCTTAATATAGATGCGTATGTACGCATGTTTCTACATATTTAAGTAGCGATATTGTTTGATGCAGATATACTTGATGTTTGATTGATATTATTCACGGATCCAGTCTGAAAATTGATGAAACGTGGTCCCTGGAAGAAAAGAGAAGGTTGTAGCCTGTCTATAGGTCAGCACCTACGTACTAGTACCTCAGCTAGTACAAGAGCTAAGGGGGTTGTAGCTCCCTTCTAGGAGAAGCTGGAGAATGAGAGAAGGTTGTAGCCTTCTACAGGTAGCAGCGTGCGTATTGGTATAAGACTGCACCAATACAAAATCATTGTAAAAATAAGTTTCTAATTAAAAGAAGATAGAGACGAATTGCAGCAGGTGGTTTTCACCCACCTTACATCTTGGTGTTCATGTGTGTTGCTTATGTGTGATGATTTGTTCTGCTTTACTGCTCCTGTTTACTGTTCATATGGTTAATAATGTTCTGATGCACTCATTAAGAAGCAACTAACTGAATTATAAGTTTACTGGATATACACTTGTTGCATTACACACAGTTGCATATACACACGGTTTTCCTTAACTGAAGTAGCATATATGAATATGAATATGGAAATGAAAAAGTTTTATTGATTTGATAATACTGATTCACCCCCTCCCTTAGTATTATTTCCAACATTATGTGCACTAAATGCTTTTCATGGTACGCCGTCATTTCTTTTGACGTTTCCCCCCCCAAATTTAATGACAGCCGTCCTCAGCACGTTTGATTGTCCTTTTTGGAATATTTAATTAAATCCGTAAAATGACAAAGACGTACCTGCAGACTTACCTGATGGAGTGACAACACAGTGTGGAGTAGCAACTTGAGTGGCAGCACAGTGAATAACTGCAACAATGAGTAACAGTTGCTCTGAAGTAGCGGAACAGTGAGTAGAAACAACAGTGAGTAACGACAGTTTCAGAGTAACAACAGTTACGACAGTTACAGAGTAGCAACAATTATGGTGTAACGACAGATGCAGAGTAGCAACAACTACAATGTAACGACAGTTGTGGAGTAATAGCAGCTACAATGTAATAGCAGTTGCGGAGTAACAACAACTACGGTGTAATGGCAGTTGCTGAGTAACAACAGCTACGGTGTAACGACAGTTTCGGAGTAACAACAGCTACAGTGTAACGATAGTTGCGGAGTAATAGCAACGACATTGTAACGACAGTTGCAGAGTAACAACAGCTACGGTGTAACGATAGTTGTGGAGTAATATCATTTATGGAGTAACAACGGTTACGGTGTAACAATAGTTATAGAGTAATAGCAGCTACGGTGTAATAACAGTTATGGAGTAATAGCCCTGGTGGAGTAACAACAGCTACGGTGTCACGACAGTTGTGGAGTAACAACTGCTACGGTGTAACAATAGTTATGGAGTAACAACAGCTACGGTGTAACGACAGTTATGGAGTAACGACAGCTATGGTGTAACAACGGTTATGGAGTAACGACAGCTACGGTGTAACAACAGTTAAAATGACAACGCCAGTGTTACCTTTCTCCTCGCCATATTTCTTCGTTGTTCTTGCAAAAGATAAACAAGCAATATATATATATATATACTATATATATTATATATATTATATTATATATATAATATCTATATATCTATATATATATATATTTATTAATATATATATGTATTTTGTTTGTTTTGTTTTTTTTTTTTAGAATAGAGTGAGGTTGTCTTGTTTCCCAATGAACATTAAGTTAGATGAAGCAGAAATATTTTTAACAAAAGCATCTTTAGAGGCTGGATGGTGATATAATTTAAGACTGTGTCAATTTACCAGGAACGAAATATGGTTTTCGTCTATTGTAATTAGTCTAACCGTTCCATTGTCGAACACTGCGTCCACTTGATATGGGCCCATACAGTGAGTGCAGAGCTTGCCTTTGAAATCTTTAAATATGGAGTCATACAATAATGCCCAGTACCCCACCTGAAACACCTTGGTTTTGGTGAATTTATTGTTCCATTTCATTCTCTACTGTTGAACAACATTAGTTCTCTGGATAGCCACTGCTCGAATTTCATCCAACTCATTCAGCTATTCCAATCAGTGTTTCTGGGCTGATAAATCTAGGCCTACTTCCAGAGCTGTTCTGAGTATGCTAATCTCAAATTCCACTGGAAAGAAGGGGGATTTTCCATAGACTAATTCATATGGAGAAAACCCTGTTGTATTCCGCCATGTCATTTTGTATGCCCAGAGAGCTTCTGGGAGTTTCTGTGCCCAATCCCGGCAATGGCTTGCTACTATCTTTGTCAAGATATTTTCCAATACCTTATTTGTGCTTTCTACCTGTCCATTCGCTTGGAGATGATAGGGGGTTGTCACTCTATGCTTGACCCCATATTTCTGCATTAGCTTTTCTATCATATGGGAAGTAAAATGTGATGCACAGTCTGATACAATCTCTCTTGGAGTCTCGTACCTGGCAAAAATTTCTTCAAAAAGGAAGTCTTCCACCACTTGCTCTGTTGCTCTCGTGACTACCCTAGCTTCCACCCATTTAGTTACATAATCGGTGTAGACCAGGATGTAAGCCTTCTGATGCGAAGGTGGGTTGAAGGGCCAACGAAATTGATGGGCCATTTCGCGAATGGTTCGAGGACTATCGGGGGCTGCAGTGGCATCTCATCTACTTTCCCAGGTTGTCCCATCCGTTGACAACTATAACACTTTCGCACATAATCTCGAGTGTCACGGGAGATGGAGGGCCAGTAATACCCCATTTGCGGTACTTCATGACCTGTTCTTTTGTCTGCAAAGTGTCCCCCACTGGGTCCACCGTGTGCAACTTTTAATATCTCGAACATATCATCTCCTGCTACACAACGCCGAATCTACTGATCCACTCCCATGTGGAAGAGATACCCTACCATCCATGAATATCTGGTACTGTGGTGAATGATATTCCTTTGCTCCTTATAGGATAGGTGACGAGGCACTTTACCTGTAGCCAAATATTTAGCAATATCTGCATACCACAAAGTGTTAGTAGAAATTGCAAAAAGATGCTCATCCAGAAAATCATCCTCAATTGGTGTTTCCTTACCATCACATTCTATCCTAGATAAAAAGTCTGCGACCACATTGTCTTTACTTGGTTTATCTACTATAGTGATATCAAATTCCTGTAGCAGTAACAACCACCTTGTAATTTGACCAGGGGTAATAGGTTTGTTCATTAAATACCTGATGGCTATATGATCAGTGTGCACAAAAGTAGGATACACGGTAATATAATGCCAGAACTTGTTGATGGCATAAACGATAGCAAGAAATTCCTTCTCAGTCACTGTGTAGTTTAATTCAGCAGGAGCCAAATTTTTACTAACATAGTAGACTGCGTAAGGTACTTTGTCTTCTTGCTGTCCCAACACTGCACCAATTGCTGTCTGAGAAGCATGCGTATGAATGTGGAATAGTAATGCCCAGTTAGGTCCTCTAAGGATCAGAGCACTGCAAACTAACTCCTTAATTCTTGTAAACGCTGCATCACAGTCTTTAGTCCACACCAATTTTGAATCTTTCGTTGGTAACTGGAACAATGGGTGTGCTAGTTTTGCAAAATTTTCTATGAAACGTCTATAATAATCAGCACAACCAATGAAACTGCATATTTGTGTGACTATTTTAGGTGTTGGAAAGTGCAGAATTACCTGTATCTTTGCTGGATCCATTCTAATTCCTTCAGCTGAGAGTAAATGTCCCAAAACGATTCCTTCTTCCATCATCATGTGACATTTCACTGTACTCAGAGAGACGCGTGCTTGTATACACCTTGCAAGAACTTTTTCCAGATTTTCCAGTCCCACCCTGAATGAGTCCCCATATGGAGTAAAGTCATCCATATAGATCTCAACACTGTCATTTATCAAGTCAGAGAAGATCCCCAGGAATGCCCTCTGGAATGTTACGGGAGCATTACATAGGCCAAAAGGAAGGATCCGGTATGCAAATGTCCCCTAGGGGCATGTGAACGTGGTCTTGTCCTAGTCTTCCGGAGTAATCTAGATCTGGTTATATCCACTAAACCCATCCAGAAAAGCGAAATACTTCTTACCAGCCAATGTGTCCAAGACTTGATTAATAAATGGCAAAGGGAAGTGGTCTTTCTACGTCGCCTTATTCAACTCTCGATAATCTACACAGATCCGCCATTTGCCATTATTTTTGGGGACCATTACCAGTGGTGAGACCCATTGGCTGTCTGTGATTGGGTAGATGAAACCCACATCCAGTAACTTCTGAAGTTCTTCTTTTACCACGTTCTTCAATGCCGGGTTCATCCTCCTCTGAGGTTGCCTTATAGGACGACAATCCTCCTTGATGTATATGTGATGGGTGCATAAGTTAGCCAGGATTCCCTTCATATCTGCATAATCCCAGGCGAAGGCCTCCTTATGTTTCTGTAGAACGTCTATAAGCTGCTCCTTCTGAGCTTCTGACAGGTTCAGATTAATGTTCAAGGTTCTCCCAGGTTCCAATTCCACTTGTATACTTTTATGGGGTGCATCAACAAGTGTTTCCTCTAATCCTTTCGCTGTTTCCATACCTTTCTGAGTCTCACAGCTCAGGATGGATTCTAAGATCTGCCAGTTTGATTTCGAAACATAATGGAGATCATGCGTGAAAGAAGATATCACATTATCTTCCGATCTTGCTTTCAATTGCAGGGTCTGTCCAATAGTAAGGACAGGTCATACTTCTTCATCTTCCATTCCATCCTCTATTGCAGATACAACCTTCTTACTACCTGCTGGTTTTATGGGTGAATTTGGTTCTGCCGGTGGATATAACACTAAATTCTTGGTGTTATTCCCATTAGAAATGACCATATTCCCTGAGCGGCATCCAATATAAGCGTCTGCAGTGGCCAGCCATGGCTTTCCCAGAATTAGGGGATGACCACCCACTGAAGACTGTGTATGTAATACCAGGAAGTCTATAGGGTAATTCCATGAGTCTATTGAAATTATCACATCCTCCAGCTTTCCTACAGGTTTAACTATAGATCTGTCTGCTAATTCCAGGACTGTAGGTGTATGCTTTAGATTACGAAGTCCTAGGACATGCATGGTTTCAGTAGTGATGACATTGATGGAAGCTCCTAGGTCTACTAGCACATTTGGAATCTCTACCCCATTAATCTGTACTGTCAAGATTGGGTTCCTCGAATCTCCATATTTCACCGGCATTGATTTTCCCATCATAAAATTTGACAGCTTTCCCATAATATGTATAGTGAGGGGATCTTTAATTTTCTTAGCAGGTTTCCTGGAACAATATTCCCTAAGTGTCTTTGCATAGATTGGCACATCATTCATGGCTTGTAGCAAGGTAATTTAACAAATAAATTCTGCAACTCTCCTAATAAATCAAATTCAGATTGACGACCTGGTTTGCTCATGATTAATCTCTTTGGGTAAGGTGGTTCAGAATGATGCTGTTTTACAGGAGGCGTCTGGGTTCGATCGATTTTCTTTGGCTCTTCACTGACCAGATTTGCCTCCCTACCTTCACTATCAAGCTGTTCAATGATAACTAGAGGAGGTTGGACATTAACTGTCCTATCTAATCACAGGTTCATTTCATACAGCTCTGCAGTGGAGATACTATATGAAGGCAGGTTAGGAACATCAACTTGATGAGCTCCCTTATTGTTAGGGTTAGGGTTAGGCTGCATTGGGAGCTATGGATGGGAAGGTTGGTTACTAGGAGACACTTTGGAGGGAAATTGAAGTTGTTGTTGGGGTATCTATGGCGGCATCTGTGATGGCATCTACTGAGGAAACTGACCAAGAGCGGATCCTCGCCAGGTTGGAGCCCACGAGGAGCTCATACTAGCTTGGGGTTTCCACTGTTGCCAAGGTGGGTACTGATACTGCGGCCACATGGGAGGATAAGGCATGGTCTAGGGGTTCATATTAAAATTTTCAAAATACTGAGATGGATCCAGGTACATACCTTGATTTCCCATCGGAGGTCGGGGCTGCCATGGCTTCCTTGATCCCATGAGATACAGCTGCTCCGTGTCCTCCCCCGTTCCTTCAAACACTGCTTTCAAGCCTGGTAAGGAAGGGCATGAGCTGGTCGCATGGTTGAGCTCACAGATCGCATATTCCTCTATGGAATTCAGTGGACATTCCCTCTCTGGATGCTTCTTCCTGCATTTTGGACAAAACACTGCCATCGTCCTGTCCAGCTCTAGCTGCTTTTGTTTTACTTGCAGAGTATCCATCTGTGCTGACAGGGTGCTGAGGATATCTTTTCTCAGGTTATCTAGCAAATTTCTAATTTCTGCTTTTGTAACACCCCCACCAGACCCTTTTACTGAAAGGACCCCCTGTTTGTTCCTCGCAAGCCCCCTTGAGCACTGGATACATAATTTGCAAATATCTTCGAACTTCTCCTTGGAGATGTCTCCCTTCCCCACAATGTTCAAAAGTTCCATCGAGTCTTCTAAAAGGGAACGAAGGAGGATAATCTTTAATATTTCCTTATCCATGTCAGAGTGTCCTGACCTCTGTAAGGTGTAGTTGAACCTCTCCACACAATCTTCCAAGCTTTCATCTTCTTTCTGTGCAAACTTGAAGAGTTCCTCCTTGATGTTCCGGGATTTACAGTAATCCTAGTATTTCTCCAAGAAAGCCGTCTGCATATATTCCCATGTAGAAATGGACTTTCCTCCAAGGCCCATGAACCAGCGCAGAGCCATCCCTTTTAAAGTGGAAGGGAAAATCTTCAGCTTCTGGGCATTCGTTGTGTAGTCATACCCCCGACATACTATATCAAACTCAAATAGAAATGTGTCGGGGTCCTCAGAGATAAGCCCATGGAAAGTTGGTAAAGCTGCCAATGGAATAGGCTTTGTAGGTGCACCGGTTCCCAGATCTCCAACAGGGAAATCGATGGTGGAATTGGTAGGAGCAATGAATATTTTCCAATAATCACTGGGGAACTCAACAGGCTCTGCAGAGGGTGGCTGAGGATTCCTTATTACTGGGATTCAAGTTGCTTTGGTAGCACTTACCCAGTCTCTTGGTGATGTAAATATCTCCTCGGCTCTTTCTCCTGTGGCCTGATGGCTTGATCCTTCGGCTGCAACTCCCTTTGCTTTACTAGAATGGTCCGATTCTATCGATGCTCTGCTTGCAACTTCCTCCTCTGCTAACACTAGCTCGAGATTCTTTGGACTAGGTCCACTACTAGATGCTTCCTCCATGATCAAAGGGACCTGCTATGTTGAATCACCACAGAATGCTGTAGCTGATACAGGCTGTTCCACTAATTGTCCTTCTGACTTCACCCTTCTTGCTCCTGGTCTCACAACTACGCGAGAGGATGCTTCAGATTCAGCCTTTGCTATGATCTCTTGTATATAGGTTTTTCTTCCCAGGTCTGGTCTTCCCCTTCTTGGGGCTCTCCCTTTGCCCCTTTTATTGGGTTCTTTGTTCATACAAAAGTTGGATTGATGGGGGAGGGTTTCTGTATGAACCTACAATGCTTCGACCCTAGAGTAAGGTGTCAAAAGACCGTTCCTTCCCCAGGATGAAGGAATCAAGGAAAAGAAAGGTAGCTATAACAAAATTCTAGGGTTTCAAGCCTATCGCAGGGTGTCAAAAGACTACTCCCTCCCCAGGAACAAGAACTAACAACAATCAAGCACCATGGGAAACCCTAATGTTCCAGATCTGAAGGAGGGTAAAAAAAAAACTGTCCCTCCCCAGGGTAAAAACTAGGGTTTTCCCTCAAAAAGAAAGCACACACAGATGAAGAAAGAAAAAGAGTACCTATGCTCAAGACCTGAAGTAGAGTGAGAGAACTCGTTCTCTCCCCAGGACGAGAGATTGACCCTCTATCCAGTCCGGATCGTTGTTTGCACCTTGTTAGACTCCCCGACAACGGTGCCAAAATGTTGGTGTCCAAGTAGGGGTGATTATCTACCTGTTTCCGACATTAATCTTATCAATCTGGGTGCGTATCCTTTCAAGGCAATGCGCAAGGTATATGCAGGGGTAGACGCGTGATCTTTCCCAACCAAGGGTTCGTGGTTTAAGATTCAAAACATAAATGCAAGATTAACCATTTACAGAACTGCATAACTAATCATAAACAATAAAGCACTATAACAGCAACACAAACTAATAAATCACACACACACACAAATATGTAGCATCTGATCAGAAGAGTGGGCCCAAATCTCTGATCAGGGCTACATTAGCCACGAAAAAAATTAGAACAACAAAATAGATGATCTTTTATTAATCGGTAACAGAAGTTTACAATGTTGATGGGTGAATCCCCATTCACAGGATCAACCTCTGTTTTATACATAGCGAAAGAGATTAATAGTTATCCCAAAAACATAGCAACTACAGATACATTTCACACATATGTGAAGCCTATCATATGCCCTGGTGACCCTGACGTGAATAGTCTCTCCCAAAAGCTACTGGCCATAATTGAGACCTCATTCTGGTGTATGATGCGTAGTGAAAGAGAGGAAGTAACATTCAAAACATTCGAGAGATATCTGGAGCAAAAGTAAAGTTGCATGATTCTGAGTCTGGTTCCTCGGATTGTGTTATTGAAATACCTGGGACACTAGAACATACACACGTAGCAAAGATCTTGTTTCAAGCATTTATTGCAACTGGTGGTCAAAGTTAGCCCACACGTAGTGCAAGTTGGGGTTATTAGCACGAAACTAGTTTTGATGACTCGTAGCCACGATGTATGATGCGCATGAGGTATCTAAATGGCGCATCGGAATGGTATTCAATTCCATATTTTTTTGTCGTATGGATCAGTGTTTGAATAGTGTATGCAATCCTTCTAGTTTTAAATCTGCTGCATAACAATGTTTTTTAATACAACATTTTTAATACATGCGCTGCCCTCCATATCACCCCCCCTCCATATATACCTCCCCCATACGTTGAATACTCCCTCCACCACATAACCCCTCCCCCAGGTAATAACTCTGATATATTATCCCTCATTATTTTTTTTTTCAAAATTAAACAGAGTTTGCCACCAGAAGTACAATTTTTTACAGTATATTGCCCGAAGTAATTTTTTACAATACAGAGATTTTACAATGCATTTAATCATATCTATTGTGGGAATAGTTCTCAATGGAAAGGAGAACTATCCTAAGTGGTCCTGGATGATAAAACACACCCTCATTTTCAATGAGCTATGGAAAGGAGTATGTGTTGGAGACGGAGACAAAGAGCCAAAACAACCTACCTCAGATAAAGAGTTTGCCATTTGGGAAAATAAGAACAACAAATCCTATGCATTAATTGCAACATCTGTAAGTGAAGAGGTAGTCACCATATTTTGCCATTTTCAACTGCTTTCGAAGCCTTACAAAAGCTGAAAGAACTCTATGACTCACATTTTGCACTTGAAGTTGTTCAACTCATGATTAAACTCTTCACTCTTGAATTACAAAATAATGATCCTCTTTCTCTTGCATCCAAAGTAAATTCTATAATGCATGATATAAAAGCCACTAAGGTTGAATTAAATATTCCTCTTGTCGCTTTTCTCAAGGCACTTTATCCTACTTACTCCAGTTATCTCGAGTCATTGCAAGCAAATGGAAATCTCAAAGATATTACCTTTGACTCTCTTTTGAAAAAATTTGCTAAAAGAGAGAAAGCTTTTGGGAAGAAGACAACACCTGAATCTTCTGAAGAGGCTATGTGCCTTGCTCATAAAGAAAAGAATCTTTCTCAAAATTCTTCCAAAGGAAGAGATGATCGAAGAGGAAGAGGAAGATATTTCAGTGGCAGTGGGGGTAGACACTCTCAAGGAGAAAAGGCAGATTTTCACTGCATACGCTGCAAAAGAAATGGATCACATGATGCCTCCACATGCAAGTTAACTTGGGACAAAATTGAGCAGCAAAGAAACCAACCCAAAGGTAAAACTAATGACACAGACAAAGGTAAAGCACCTGAATCCGCTCATTATGTTGTGGCACAATGTAATATTGGAGTAAATGAAGACTTATTTAATGCTTCACTTTCTTCTTGGAAAAATGATTGGTTGCTTGATTCAGGAGAAAATTGCCACATGACTCATAGAAAATATTTTTTTGAAGAATTTACTGACAATGTTAATGGAGCAGTATGCTTTGTAGACCAATCAAAACTCAAGCCATCAGGGCTTGGCACAATCAGGCTCAAATTGCCTGGTCTTCCAGACTTTCTTCTGCATCATGTTCTATATCTCCCACAATTGAAGAGAAAATTGCTATCCTTGGTCCACATCCACCAACAAGGTCACTCCATTCATATGCTTGATGGAAAGCTTGAGGTGATAAAAGCATCTGACCACTCACTTGTCATGAGGGGGATAGAAGAAGAAAGGCTTCTCAAGCTGCAGGGTACCTCTACTCGTGCACAACATTTCTCATACAACTCTCATTATGAAGAAGGTACACTTCCATCAAGTTTATTATGGCATGCTATATTTGGACATTTGAACTATGACACCCTCTGCTTGTTGAAGAAAAATGGTGTAGCTGGTTTGCCTACCATTATTAGGAAACTTAAGCAATGTGATGCTTGTATTCTAGGAAAGCATAGCAAACAGTCTTTTCATGATTCACATTCAAGAGCACATGGAAAACTTGAACTCATTCATTCAGATTTATGTGGTCCAATGCCTATTCCTTATGCAAATGGAAATAAATATATGATGACAAATATTGATGACTACACTAGAATGTGTTGAGTTTATTTGTTGAAGAACAAATTTGATGCTTTTCAAACATTCAAGAACTTTCATACATGGATTGAAAACCATGCACAATCTCATATTATCTCTATTTTCACTAATAATGGAAAAGAATATACTTCAAATGAATTTGAAAACTATCTTCGCCAACATGGGATCAAACATCAAACAACCGTGCCTTATAATCCCCAACAGAATGGTGTAGCTGAAAGAATGAATAGGACAATATTAAATATGGTGCGATCCATGATGTTTTTCAAAAATGTAAAATTGATGTTTTGGGTTGATGCAATTCTATGTGCTGTATATATAAATAATAGATGTGCATCTAATGCTATCAGAAACAAGACTCCCTATGAAATGTGATATGGGCACATTCCTTCAGTAAAGCATCATAGGGTCTTTGGTTCCACCTATTATGCCTTGATACCAAAGATACATAGAAACAAACTTGGTGCAAGAAGTCGTAAGTGTATCTTCCTGGGGTATTCAAACACCTCCAAAGCATAC
>APFE031293043.1:0-16862 GCA_000404065.3 Pinus taeda
ACAGTCGGTTTCTCAGCACATTTGGGTCCAGTCTCTGGTCAATGCTGGACACCAAACTCACGAAGTCCACAGCCTTCCATCCTCAAACTGATGGCCAGACAGAGGTTGTCAATAGGATGATTATGCACATTCTGCGCATGTATAACTCAAAGCATCCACGCACATGGGACGAGAGCCTCCCCTATGTTCAGCACAGCTACAACCGAGCTCTTCACAGCTCCATTGGCCATAGCCCTTTTCAGGTGGGGTTGGGGTTCCAGCCACTATGCCCCATTGATGTGGCCATGCCACTTGCAGCTACTCACATGAATTCAGCTCATGTCCAGTCCGAAACAGATAAGGCCACCAGCTTCATTGAGCGCATCCAACATATTCGCCAGCAGGTCCATGACATTCTTGAGAAATCAAATGCCAAGTACAAGCAGCGACATGATCAACATCGGGTGCCACACAATTTTCAGGTGGGCGACAAAGTCTGGTTGCATTTGCAAAAGGAACGCCTTACTGGAGCCTATAGGAAATTAAGACCACTCTGATATGGTCCTTACACCATTACTAAGGCTATGGGAGACAATGCATTTGAGCTCAGCATTCCCCCATTCCTTGGCCTGCACCCAGTGTTCAATGTAGACCGCCTGCGGCCATACTTTCCACCATTACTAGACACATCCGACATTGCAGAACAGCTCCAACCCACAAAATTAAATCCAGATTGCATGGAACAAGCTGCAACTGATCGGATCATGGACACACAGATCAAGAACACTCGCCAACAGAATATCCAACTGTATCGAGTTGTCAAAGCAGGCCAACTCCTTCAGCAGGGCAAGTGGTTCACCAGGGAACAGGTTCAGCAGAAGTTTCCTCATCTCATGGAGAAGCTCAACGCAATGGGGACCATTGCTTCCTAAGGGGGGAGGAATGATCCAGGTGGATATTGGTGGCCACCTGCCAAGTCCACCTGGACCCCCACCATTGTCTTCTCAGCATTTTCAGTTTCCTTAATTGTAGCACAAATTACTATTTTTAGCAGTGTTTCGAGTCCTGAACTTCCGGAGCCGTTTTGAGGCCCTAAACGACGTTTTTTGGGGATCCGGGGGCAACATGGGTCCATGGAAATGGACCATGTTACTTGTTCCAACAATGATAGTGCTCGAATAGATCTTTCTAATGAGCTATTGTACGCGTCAAACGGAGATCATATGCTAAAGTTACGACCCCGGGAAGTTGATGTACCAACTTACCCCCAAACGGGGCCCACAGTTTGGCGTTTCATCTCCTAGGGTTAGGTTTTGGAATGTGAAAGGGTTTTTCATTGTTTCTCAACAATAAATAGGCCTTCGAGCCTCATTGTAACACAGTTCAGAGGCATGTAGCCATCACATCTCTTCTCAGAGATAAGCTACCATCGCCCTAGCTAGTTTATTTCCATTTCTGATTGTAAGCATATTTTAGTATTTTCCATTAATGAAATGAAGTATTATTTCCACTGCATATTTGTGTATATGGTTATCTCTGTAATTTGTTGCGTTCCCGTTTAAATCCGGATCATTATTTGGGTCTGATATGCTGAAAGAGATGGAGCCACAAATGTAGATTATCATGCATAATTTAAAGGTAGCACAAGATAGTCAGAAATGATATGCGAATCAGCATAGGGTGCATAAGGAGTTCCAAGTTGGGGAACATGTTTACTTGAGAGTTAGACCCAATAAAATTTCCTTGAAGATTGGGTCATGTGCCAAGTTGGCACAACGATTTTGTGGGCCTTTTGAGTTACTTGAAAGAATAGGGCCAGTGGCCTATAGGCTGGCCTTACGTCCATCAGTAAAAGACCATGGTGTTTTCCATGATTCTTTGCTTAAAAGATATGTATAGGACTTTAATCATGTGGTCATAGGAGCCTCATGCTCCAGAATAAAGCAATAGAGAAAGTCAAAGTGCAGTGGAGGCACTTTGGGCCCGATGAAGCCACTTGGGAAATGGCTGATACAATACGAGCATCATATCCTTTTTTTTTGGTTGGTTGAAGAAAATGTATATAAAATTGTAAGTATTGTACAAAGTTGTAAATATAAATCTCCACAAAAAAACATGTTTATTTTAAGCATGTTTTTTATGTTGTATAGGGACAAAACACTGAGGACGATGTTCAACCAAAGGGGAGGGGTTTGTGACAACCCTTATGTTAAAAACCAACTCACACAAAGATAGAAAAGAAAGATAAATGCCTTATAAATTAGCCTCTTCGAGGGGGCAACCTCCTTTACATTACACAAATGAAAAATTCTTGGATGATACAAATGACAATACCTCCTTTCTATATATAGGAGTCTAAGGGGTCATAATATAATCAGAGTCGATATAACAATAATAATGTAAGGGCACAACAATAAAAATAGTGGGCTTCTATGGCGCACACTAATAACAACATGGGGACTATATGGGCACAATAATACAATAATGAGGTTGCACTAATAACAATAAGGGGTTACACTAGTAGTATAGGGACCTAACATGCCCCTCTCCTTCAAAAAGTGTTGTCCTCAACGCTTGAGTAGTTCTGGAAGCTTTCATATAAAATTCTCACCCTTCCATGTGGAATCTTCAATAGGTAAGTTCTTCCACTTGATGAGATACTCTGAAATTGATCGATTTCGTAGTTGCCAATTTCTTGTTTCTGTGACTGCTTCAGGTTCCAATATGATTTTTCCTTCCTCATTAATTTCTGGCAATATTATTGGAACTGGGATCTTCTGCAACTTTTGAATGAGTGGCCACACTTCTTTTTCATTCTCCCATTCATCCCTTGCTTCATTTATCCAATCTAGTTTGATAATAGAAATGACACAAAACAATGCTTCCACATCCTCATCCTTTCTTGAGAGTGCATCTGCAATGACATTTTGCTTCCCTTTTTTGTAGATGATTTCAAAGTCATAACCCAACATCTTTGTGACCCATTTTTGATTTTCTTCTAAAGATAATCTTTGTTCTAAAAAGTATTTAAGACTATCATGATCTTTTTTTACCTTGAAGTGTCTTCCCATTAGGTAAGGTCACCATTTCTTAAGTGCATGTAGTATTGCCAACATTTCCTTCTCATAAATAGATTTCTTGAGGTACATTTTTTTATATGGTTGTAGTTGTAAAAATATCCAATTACCTACATCAAAACTTCTTTCACTGCGATGTTAATCTGCCTAGTGTTTCATTCGATTCTGCACCAAATTTGGGTTATCCTTTAAAAGTTGGAGAACTTGTTGTTGATGCTCAATGTGATCTTTCATTGCTTGAACCTTTTTCTTCTTGATATGTCCTTCTATATTGAGAGTTTGAGGAGTGGTAATTTCTGCCAATACATTACAAGATATGGTTGGATTCATTTCTTGATGCTCGATGTGAACTTTCACTTCTTGAACCTTTTTCTTCTTGATATGTCCTTCTATCTTGAGAGTTTGAGGAGTGGTAATTCTTGCCAATGCTTTACAAGATATGGTCAGATTCATTTCTTCTTTCTCTAGGGTTGGTTCCTGGTGTATATTGTCTTCTTTTAACATTTCTTGCTACTTTTCTTTCTCCACTCCACATTCAATGTAAAATAATTTCTTCTAATCACACTTATAACCTTTAGTGTATTTTCTATCACAACTGTAACAAAGCCTATTTTCTCCTTTTTCTTCCAATTGTTGTGGTGTCAACCTTGTAGGTTGTGGAAGGCTAGGAGAAACAACACTTCCATATTTATAATTGTGAGTGGTAGGATTTCTTGTTTCCATGATTTTGCTTTCAATTTTTCTTTCCTGCCTGAATGCCTTCTCCAATGAATCAGGTTCCCAAAGACGAACCTCATGTTGAATGTTATCCTTTAAATTCCTTATGAAGACATCAATATTATGCTTCTCTGTAATATCATTTACCCTTATATTCAATTTTTGGAAGTTCTCAATGTGTTCTACCATTGAACCCTTTTGTTTGAGATTTATCAATTGGCTAAAGAAAGTGTTACTCTTTGTATCCTCATAATGTGTTATCATTTCTTCCATGAAAATTGACCAAGTGACCAGTGCTTTACGAGAACAAAGCCCTTTATACCATAAAAATTGATTCGGTTCTAAATATAAAGATGCAGTAAGTACCTTTTGTAGAAGTTGCACCTCATGTAGATCAAAATATTGCTTCATTTATAGTACCCAATTTAATGGATCCTTGCCATCAAACTTCCTCATATTTCTTTTTCTTGATTTTAGGAGCTTGATCTTGAAACGACTGTAACTCTGCAACTTTGGATCCTTACATTCTGAAATATTGGCTTGTGATAGCCCTCTAAGTCCTCTTTCTAACGCCACAAGTTTAATCACAATTGGATTCTCGAAGAAAGAGTTATGACCAATATCCCATGATGACCTAATTATAGAGTTGTTCAGTAGAGCGAACTTGTATGATGTGCCACATGTCACTGTTTCGACCTTAGGTTCTGAAACTTATACCCAACACATTCTCGAGTAATCATCAATAAATGTCAGCACATATTTATTTCCATTGGCAGTGGCAACAGACATGGGTCCACATAAATATGAATGTATAAGACCTAATTTTCGTGAAGCTCTAAAAGAAGAACTATGAAAAGGTTGTTTACAATGTTTTCCAAAATACAAGCATCACAAGGTGTAATATTTCTTGGAGCTATCGGAAGACCTTTAATACCTTACTTTTTCATAATTCTGATGCTGCCATAATTGATGTGACCAAATCGAGCATGACACAACAAGATACGAGACCAGATGTCACTTTGCTGCGCCAAAAAAGTATAAATTTCACAAGAATTAGTAGATGAAGTACCATTTAACTTTAAAAGCGTACCTTCTTCCACAACGGTCATAATAACTGCATGATCATATGGTCTTCTTATCTCGATGATGCCATCAAATATATGAATAGAATGCCCCTGCTACCGAATATGGATAAGAGACATCAAATTTCACTGAATCTATGGAATATAAAGTACATCGTGTAGAACATAATCTGCAAGATTTTGTATCTTCAAACAAATAGACCCAATTCCAGATGGTTTAATTTGAGACTTGTCAGCAAAGTAAATAACACCATAAATATCATCACTGAATGTTTCAAAAAAATCTTGCCTAAATGTCATATGACAAGTGGCTCTTGAATCCAAAATCCAACTATCTCGCCATGAAGAAAATGCGGTGTTGAAAACATCATTAATATTAAAATTACAGTTAAAAACAATGTAATGTGAAGACTTTGATAATTTTCCCTTATCTGGTGGTGGATGATCTTTCTTTTCATTCAACTGTTCTCTCCTTTCACTCACTTTCTCTCAAGGGATTTTACAGTTAGTAGCAGTATGACCAATTTTACCACATCTAAAACATTTGATAGTTGTTCTATCATTAAAATTCCTTTGTTGTCTATCATTTTGTTGTCTGTCTCCCTGATCATTTCCCTACCCCTACCTTATAATTTCTTCTAACATGACCTCTACTACTTTTATCACCTCTAGAAGTTTTAGCATGAGACTTCTGATCCTTTTGTGCAAGGCACAAAGTTTCTACATTAGGGTTAGGTGGAGCCTCTTTCTTCCCAAAGGATTTTCTCTCTCAACTATTTTTCTTATTAGTTTATCAAATGTAGTGTCTTTTAACTACCCACTAGCTTGGCGAGATTCCAAATAGTGTGAATAGGTAGGGTGAAGGACTTTTATAAAAGTTGTAAGCTGTAAATCTACTTTAATTCCAATTGCTTCTAGATCATGCAAAATGGCTTTTATTTCAGAGGCACTCTTCAAAGGATCATTATCCTTCATCTCCAAATTAAATAACTTTAACAATAACTAAATAATTTCGAGTTCTGAGTGTGAATCATACAGTTCTTTCAACTTCTTTAATGCTTCGAATGAAATACCATAAGAAACGATATATTGACATACCTCTTTTGTCACCGATGCAGTTACTAACGCATATTCCTTGTTATCCTTTGTCTCCCAAATTGCACATTGCTTCTCATTATCAAGTGGCTCTGGTGCAATTTCTTTTTAGTCGCTATCCTTCTTTCTTTGACAAACTTCCCACAAATCGTTAAAAACAAGGGCAATGTTAAGCTTTCTAAACCATTCTTGATAATTTTCTTTTCCATTAATAACAACTCCAACTATGGAGACTATTGAAGTCATAATTGTTTTTGAAGCCAAATAAATTCCTCAAATTCTTTCAAATTCAAAATATATGCAATACTTCTGCAAAATATATAAATTTGTTTCTCTTGTTTCAAACAAAGTTGGATTTGTGGTTTAATGGTAAGTTTCAAAAATAGCCTAGCAAAGAGCTAGGTTAAAATATTATTAGCCTCCAAACTCCAGTTTACAGTAAATGTAAATACTATCCTTAAGAAATTTTACTGTGATTAAACTCTTGTTTACTGCAATAAATGCAAATACTATCTTTCAGAAATTTCACTGTAAGTAAACTCCCCTTTGTTGCAATAAATGCAAATAAATTCGTGTAGTAAATGCAAATAAATTCTCACAAAATTAAAACAAGAAGTGGCCCTTGGATGCATGGAACTTAGACTTTTAGCAAACATCCAATAATTATTGGTATTTGACTCAATATTGGCAATTTTTATTGAGAACAATAAGCACTCAAAACTCCAACATGTATTCTAATTTTCAAGGAATATGTTAAAATATATATATAATATATATATATATATATATTATATATATATATATTATATATATATATATATATAATATATATATATACCGCTAAATTTCTCCAATCATCTTTCATTATGACAGAAATTTATAAAATTTACAGAGTCAATAGTTTGGGTGTCCCACTAGGCTAACCTTCTGTTGCATTCAGCCATCCTCACAACCTTCATGCTCTGCGTCTCCTTTATGCAATAGACTTCAAATACATGTATTTTAGAAACAACTCAACCGAGGCTCTAATACCACTCTACAAGCCCAAAATAAACTCCACAATGAAAGAACACAATGAAAGAGCATTGTATTAATGATAAAAGTACTTATTTATACATGTGTAATCTAGGTACGAGATAATTGTCTTGGTAACTTATTAACCGTAAAAACAAAATGTAAAACTAATTACATATTATACAATAACAATCCCGAAGGATTAGTTAACAAGGTCTTTTTTGAGTGAATCAAGGCCTTCTACTCCCATAGCAAGGTCTACACATCTTGCAACAAGAAAATCATCGAGAACTTGCACATCAACAAGGCATCCATTAAATCCAAACCTCAACCAAAGTAATTTTGGTCCACCACTTGCCCATTCTTCTTCGGTTGGAAAGTAAACCTCAATTCTTTCCAGGAATTCATCTCCTTCATGAGGAAGTTATCCTACTTTAAAATCACAACCTTGGAAACCAACAACAACCCTATTTTTCCACTTGATGCACCTCCAAATTGAAGGACTACTATGCCAAAGTGACCTCCTTCACCTACGAGAGCCACACCTAGAGGTCCAAGTGTTGCACAATATGCTAATGAGGGACCCATTACAAGTAGTAGGAAAAGAAGACAATCATGCTCTCCAAGTGCCATAAGAAGAATTTTGAATGACAGTCAGAACAATGATCAATCCAACAAATCACATAGTATCGGTAATAACGTTGTAGTGTCTGGTGTAATTGGTAGAAATATGGTTGAAAAGGTGTTGAATGTAAGAAGAGATGCTCCAAAACAGTGGGAAGATCAATCATTTTTAAGGTCTATCTCATCCACAAAACCAGCTAAACAACCAGTGAAGATAATATTATCTCCAAATAACACAGGATTTGGAAGGACGCTTTAAAAAATATATTTAGATATTGCTTTAAGACACTTGGATATTGTTGACGAATGGTATCTTCATAATCTAGATAATTTGTCCAACCCCAATGTATTTAACGCGGCTCTTAAGAGCCTATTTTCCAGTTTGTCAACTTAAGTAATGTCTAGATTGAAATTGTATGCTTTCGAAACAACTATAGACTCCTTGTATGGAAATATTTATAGTTTGGTCCAGCACTGGAGAGATAAATCGGGTCATGATTACAGAACTTGTATCTCACATGCAATCAATTTGATTTTCTTAATTTTTTTTGGAAAGGTAGGAACTAGGGGTTTGATTGGAAGTTGCATTGCTCGATTTTGCATGCATCCACATTCCCACCGGAGAACTTTAGACATGATTCTTCAGTTGGAACTTGATAAATCGACATTTCTTCCAACAAGAAGAAGAACTGCCAGACGATATTTTTTAATTCTCAACATTGAAATCTATATGGCAGATCATTGGTTATAGTTTTTGCCAATCAAATGTCTCTATCTGTATCACAACTTGCCAAAATAGTACAAATTTATTATGGTTACATTTTGTCATGTTAACTGGAGCCACTTGTCCAACGCCTTATTTTTCTTGTGCATTTGTGGAATATTGGTTGCAAAGCAGGGAGGAGATTTTGCAGTATGACTTTCTTACCTGGTTACAAGATTTGGAGTAAATATTATTTCATGGATGATTCTTCTCCGAACAATAGTGTTTGTTGCCACATGTCGTGTTGATGATTACTTATCCACAACACTCAGGGATGATTTTTTAATTCCCTAGGGCCATAGTTGTTTATTCCCACTTGATTTTACAAGTATCCCTTGCTTATATGTCTTTGTGGATATACAAATTGATCGGCAACATATAGTTGAGGCATTAAGGTATAACTTCAAACTAGAAGGTATACTTTCTTTAGCTAGGACTATCTAGTTTTCCACTATCAACTAGACAACCTTAAGAGCATCACATCATGGAGACAAGAAAGATGGCCATGTTGATACTAAAACTAAATTTCTTGGAGATGATGCACACAATTAGAATTACAAAGCATTGGTTTCTAACATCAAGACTAGTTACGTAGATGATATCCAATCAATTATAATGGATAGATCACTCCCACAATGGTTTCAAGAAGGGCTTGAAAAACATGTTTTGAGTTCAGGAATGTGTATGGAAGTCTTTCAACTAGATGCATCTCCAAACTCTCCCTCAACAACCACAAATTCTAAGCTTGTGACAAGTGTTCCTTCAAGGATTTAAGTGGGAAGTCTAGTAATGATTATTCAAGAATCACACTTCTTGATACATTTTATGTTTGTAAGCCAAACAAGGCATGTTGGAGTTGTGTATTCTACCTTTTTAGCTATGCATTTAGTAGCCAAGGGTGCCCATGGTGATATAGTTATCTTTGCTGACTATTTTGAAGTGAAACTTGAGTACTTTGAGGAAACCTTTTTAACATCCCATTGAATAGTGAGAATTTACAAAGATAAGCCACCATATTTCTACCGGGTAGATCAACAAGTGAACTATCTTGAAGTCCAAGGTATCTCTATCCCTAGATCCTTGTTTATCATGGTTATTGGTCACCCACAAACCCATGGTTATAGGTCAACCACACAAACCCTTCTCATCAAAGTCCATTTGCTAGAACACACACTGTCAATATCATAGCTGGCCCATGATCATTATAGGGTATATTTGTCCTCAGATATTTGTTCATCATGGTTATTGGTCATCCACAAACCCATGGTTATGGGCCAACCATACAAAACCCTTTCCATCGAATTCCATCTTCTAGGCTGCATGTTGTCAGCATCAAAGTTAGATCGCAAGCATTACATGCTATATCTATCCTTGGATTTGCATTCATCATGGTTATGGGTCATCCACAAAACCTATGTTACGGGTCAACCATGCAAAACCCTTGTCTTCAACAACATTTGGTTTTAGGTCATCCACAAACCCATAATTATGGGTCAACCACACTAAATTTTTCTCTTCATTCACTCATATTCAACAAAGGCTTCTCAAGAGGGAACTTCACATAATGGGGACCATTGCTTCCTGGGGGGGGAAGGATTGATCCCAATGGAAAGTGGCATCCACCCATGGTATCCACGCATAGTATTTACCCATGGTATTGTAACTCACAAAAGGATATAAATAACAAGCATCTTTGTCAAAAAACAAATTTGTCCACCACAATGTAGCTCTCATTGTTTTTCTTAGTTTAAATAAATATTTTCTATGTGATTTTTATTATTCTTCCTCGACGTTCAATTTTCTTAGATCTTGACTCCCAAGATCTAGATTACGGACAAATCCCAGGCTCGATCGGACAATGAAGATCGACAATGATTTTTTTTTGTAAGATTAACAAATGAGAGTAGTACCAAAACTCCCCCTGTGACATCAACGAGGGGAGGGGGTGGTTGCGCTATCACATGCAAGTCGTTGGATGAATCAAATCATGGGGCATCGTTTGATTGTTACCTGGAACCACGAGCCAGAACTTGAATAGCGAAACACCCGTCTATGACGTTAGTGAGGGGAAGGGGGGTTGCGTTATTTAAATGATAGTCATTGATTTGAAGGGTTTTATGGGGGTCGTTGGATGGTAGGTGTGACGTAATCCAATCATTTAATCTTGGTGGTATTAGCCCAAAAAGTCTCAAAGGCACACCTTTGTGAATCATTGAGACATCATGGCATCCATTGGAGTGGTCCCACCAGGATGCATGAGCCTGAAGGTTGGTCCCCGACATTTAAGAGGAGAGGAACATTCCAAAGGTGGGGGGTGACTTTGTACTGGGACACTGTGGCATACACATGATTATGATTGTCTTCATATTGGTGTAGTGCGAACCCACATTACAGGTAATCGCGGAGGATTATCCTCAACGCATCTCAAGGGATCGTATAATGAAAAGGCCAGGGTAGGAGACTAGGGGGACGAGGATATTACCGACAACTAATGGTTTCGTTAATCAGCCATACATATACATATATATTTATATATGTGGATAATGAGCCACTGCAATGGTGTAGGGGTAATTCACATGCATGACATCGAGGCAACCCATGTGGTTGAGTGACATGGTAGTATAGTGACATGCCACATGGGCACCATGTGGCAGAAAGAGAGATTGATGACAACATTTAACTCAATGAGACTTTAGAGGAGCGTAATTTGCAATTATGGAGTCTAAATTAGGAAAAAATTATATCACTGGAAAAGTCTCACTGAGATAATTGTGATGAGAACATCAAATTTGAGTTATGGAAGCTTGAAAGAAAGTAAAAAAAATAATAATACAAATTACCCCATTTCTCTTAATGTACCAGAAAGAGAGATTGATGACAACATTTAACTCAATGAGACTTTAGAGGAGCGTAATTTGCAATTATGGAGTCTAAATTAGGAAAAAATTATATCACTGGAAAAGTCTCACTGAGATAATTGTGATGAGAACATCAAATTTGAGTTATGGAAGCTTGAAAGAAAGTAAAAAAAATAATAATACAAATTACCCCATTTCTCTTAATGTACCAGGGAAGTTGGGTTAGCATAGTGAACACGTCCCCAAGGGTAAGGGAGGTGTCTTTACAACCTTGCATAGTTAATTGTGACAATTTGAGAAACCCTTCAAACTAAGTGCACTACTCACTAATACTTAAATCAAACTAGTAATAAACAATATTGCAGCTAATTGAATGGATAAATTATTTATTAAGTGTATGCTGGAAAAGATAAATAAGAAAAAATAATACTACAACAACAAAAAAATGTGCCAATAGTAAACCAAAACTTAATGCCCAATACAATAAACCAAAAATTACCCACAATCATCCCACCTCTATTCAATAATATTATATAATATTTTAAAATTACTTATAAAAAAAAATATTTATTAAAATCTACAACTTATCATAATTTTATATAACTCTCCATAAAAAAATATTTTACTATCATAAATACTCAACCTCAAATTTTAAACCATTTTTATATTTTATTAACAATTACTCAATTTTTAAACCATTCTTATTATATTTTATTAAACAATTACTTGGTATATGATGTTAAATAATAAAATTATAATAATTTTTTCTTACCTCTTAAAAAATAAAAATAAAAAAATAATACTTACGGTAAATCACATCACTTTTTCTTTTCCTTCTTCCTTAAAACCTTTTATATTTATATTTCTTTCTTTTCTTTTCAAAATCATTTATAGAATTATAACACTTTAAAGGACAAATCATTTATAGAATTATAACACTTTAAAGGACATTGATTTGTATTAGTCCCTGCCATCTGGCAATGGCCAGGGACTATAGTAATCGAAATGGTAGTTATAAGCATTAGTTTCAACGATTCATTATAACAAATAAGACTAATAAGCAATGTTTTGGCAAGGAATAAGCAATGTTTTTAGGTTTAAGTGTATTTTCAACAGCACAAATTTTTTTAGCCATCTTATTTGGCCTCTTCTCGAGGCTAGAGGTTATAACCATATAATATAATCAGCATTTTCCTTCGCATCCTGAAATCAAGAAACTAATGCTAGCATTACCTGAAAACATTAAATGTTATGATTTAATGACTTGCCTATTGACTATATATTATTTCTAGCAAGTAGTGACTATTGGCAAATGTCAGATTACATGCAAATGTGAGTGTTGGCCTCAACACCTTGGAGGTATGCTCGACACCTTGGAGGTATGGTTCGATGTAGGCCTGCACGCAGAACACCTTAGAGGTATCGTTGGCCTCGTATTTGCAGTCTCTCTCTCGGGAAGATATATGAGCGGCTCCAAGGACCCGAAGGTGTCCGAGGATATCTACAAACCAGATACGGGGGGTTGGCTCTACAAACCAGATACGGGGGGTTGGCATAGAGCCAACCGAAAGCCCACTTCCCTAATCTCAATTGTGTCTGCTTCAGGTAGATGAAGAGGAAATGAGTGCCTTACTAATCTCATTAGGCCTGTAATGGGGATGGTCTGAGCTAAAGGGTGCTTCCGTATTCTGGTCGGTCTAGCGCTGATGGAGTATCCCATTTGGTGATTTCATGTGTCCTTGTTTTTGGTAAATGTCATTTTGTATATACCATATTAGATTGAATATTTTTTGTATAACTGCATTTGTGTTTCTTCCGTGTGAAACCTTCGAATGACATTTCTCGTACATTTTCCATTTCTAGTATCTGGAAACTTAGGTTCTGAACTGTACTATGCCGATACACCTTCACCTACTCACGATTTGAGGTAGTGTATTAATGGATTTGAGGTAGTGTATTAATGAATTAGTGATAATTAACTACTATTTGAATAAAATGAATTTGCAATAAATTCAGACATTGACGGATGTTTTTCCATTTCTCTAAATTTTCTTCTGTATGGTTTTCAATTGCTTTGAATTTCCTATCATGATGGTTGTAACTAGCATAGTTCACTCATTTGAAACAGATTTTGATATGCAGCTTGAAGTTACTTATCTTGAATTTCAATATGTGGTACATTGGCAAATTTATGTTACCAGGAACAGAAAACAGAATGGAAAATAGGAATCGCAAGAGAAAGGGCTCGAGCAATGTTTTGGCAGGGAATAAGCAATGTTTTTAGGTTTAAGTGTATTTTCAACAGCACAAATTTTTTTAGCCATCTTATTTGGCACAAATTTTTTTAGCCATCTTATTTGGCCTCTTCTCGAGATTAGAGGTTATAACCATATAATATAATCAGCCTTTTCCTTCGCATTTCCTTCGCATCCTGAAATCAAGAAACTAATGCTAGCATTACCTGAAAGCATTAAATGTTATGATTTAATGCCTTGCCTATTGACTATATATTATTTCTAGCAAGTAGTGACTATTGGCAGATGTCAGATTACATGCAAATGTGACTGTTGGCCTCAAACACCTTGGAGGTATGCACGACACCTTGGAGGTATGGTTCGATGTAGGCCTGCACGCAGAACACCTTAGAGGTATCGTTGGCCTCGTAGTTGCTGCACGCAGAACACCTTAGAGGTATCGTTGGCCTCGTAGTTGCAGTCTCTCTCTCGGGAAGATATATGAGCGGCTCCAAGGACCCGAAGGTGTCCGAGGATATCTACAAACCAGATACAGGGGGTTGGCATAGAGCCAACTGGAAGCCCACTTCCCTAATCTCAATTGTGTCTGCTTCAGGGTAGATGAAGAGGAGATATGAATGCCTATACTAATCTCATATTAGCCTGTAAATGGGTATGGTCTGAGCTAAGGTGCTTCTGTATCTCTGCGGGTCTAGCGGGTTGATGGAGTATCTCCATTGGTGTTTTCATTGTGTCTCTTGTTTTTGGTAAATGTCATTTTGTATATACCATATTAGATTGAATATTTTTTGTATAACTGCATTTGTGTTTCTTCCCTGTGAAACCTTCGAATGACATTTCTCGTACATTTTCCATTTCTAGTATCTGGCAACAACTTAGGTTCTGAACTGTACTATACTGTACTATGCCGATACACCTTCACCTACTCACGATTTGAGGTAGTGTCTTAATGAATTAGTGATAATTAACTACTATTTGAATAAAATGAATTTGCAATAAATTCAGACATTGACAGATGTTTTTCCATTTCTCTAAATTTCCTTCTGTATGGTTTTCGATTGCTTTGAATTTCCTATCATGATGGTTGTAACTAGCAGAGTTCACTCATTTGAAACAGATTTTGATATGCAGCTTGAAGTTACTTATCTTGAATTTCAATATGTGGTACATTGGCAAATGTATGTTACCAGGAACAGAAAGCAGAATGGAAAATAGGAATAGCAAAAGAAAGGGCTCGAGGGTTTTATGTGATAAGAAAGGTCAATCCCCTCTCAGCATATAAAATTGATTGGTAATGTACTAGAAATAATTAGTGTCAAGATGGGAATAGGAACCGGAATGAGAAATGGGTTTATTGGGCAGGTTTCTGATATGCATCTTTCAATGTACCTTAAATGCACACCCAAAAATACCAATGATGAGACCCCTGTCCCTACTATGGCATTTAGAAAAATATCAGGAGAGAGTAAGTTCGGAATGCAAAAATTGCAATTCCGACACTTTAATGCTGGCTATACATAACTCCTTTAGAGTGGTTACCTAACTTAAGGACGGTGGCTCAACCAGCCACAGGCAAAGCGTAGCCCATGGATAGACAAAATGCATGAAGGTAGACCTAAGAGACTTGGACGCAGCTCTAATTTCTAGACCTTCAGGAAGAAAGGATCGGCACATTATGGTACTTACCTCAAAGGGATATGTTTCATCCAAGATATGCTTCGCTATGAATAACCAAGTGAAGTTGTCGAATGACTAATTCGTGAATCCCAGCTTGCGAGTTGCTTCAACTCTCTTCAACTCTCTTCTAGCTCTTGTTCCAGCTCACGCATATTGAAATTTGTAGATTCTAATAGAGCCACAGTTTCTTCCTCGTCTCTTCAAACGGCAAACTTGAACACCTCCTTGTAGGAGAATACATGCACTGCATCAATGATTATCTTGGGAATTTCCATGAACAGTTTTTTAGCAGCAAGAATCTGCGTAGGCCAAAATCCCTCTACAACAATGACCACCAAAAGGAACAACACAGACCCCATCATCCCAGGTCAAAAAAGAGAACAAAAATCCCTACCAGTGAGATCAGTGACTTCAAATCATAAAATAAGCGAAACGAACAATGCCATTCCTCTAAGAGGACTATAGAGCAAAGGTAAGAGGATAGCACCTTAACCCCCTCTTTCAACATGATGATTGAAACCAGAGACAACAATGGTAACAATAATGCTTTTCTACTTGCATTACTACTTCCTGAAGATTCAAATCTTTGTAATCATTCAAGACTTTTCGTGAGTTCTCCAACCACCGAATTCCAACGCCCATCTTGGGCAAGTGTTGATTACTCTAGTCCTCATCAAGGAGGCCAACAGTCCTCATTCAACAAGAGCATTCCCCGGCTTAGATCCAAAAGGTTTTCCTCTAGAATATCATCCTTTCCCTCTAACAGTAGCAACAACTAAGCAGAAGCCGGAAGCCAAAGAAAACCGAGACAGAATCCACTATGGGAACCATACTAATGAGAGTAATAATCTTATTCTGGATTTACAGCTCAAATTAGACCTAAAGTTGCATCTGAAGATGCTCTTCTATTAAGAAATTGAAGGCCCTCACCCAATGATGGAATAGCGAGAATCGATGGCGGCCCTTATGGTCGAGCAACTTTATCCCTGTTTTGCAGTGTCTTCGTGCTTTGGAGCCATCCCTTCCATTGCCCAGAAGATGTTTGAGGACGGCTACAGAATGTAACAACGTTGTTTTAATTCCTCTAGTGCCCATCTAATACGCTACATTAGCTTTGGTTCTGTGGTAGCTTTTCTAACAAGCAACAGGAAGCCCTATTCTACAGCATCATTGAAAGCCTTGAAGGCGCAGAATGGAATTCGAATTGTTTTAATGTCATGACGTTCATACAAGTGTGGGAATTCGAATAGTTGATATCAAGATGCTCATACAGGTGTAATACATGCAGACGAGGTCACGGCTGGCACACTGCGTGGTCCACCATCGCCACAAGTAAAAAAACATAATCAAAATTCAATTTTAGGTGTTAAACCACTTTGTTCACGCTTATACGATCTAAGGTTTACATAGTCGCGCACGCTTATGGTTCAGTTGTAACTAAGACCTTTAATTAATTCCAACTTGGTTAAGGAGCTCTGCTTACTATCGTTAAGAATACACTGCTTTGCTTGCAGGGACTCGCTGCCTTCGCAGCCCGTCTTGTTATATTAAAAACAGTTTGAAAATGAAATCCAACCAAAGCAATTAAAAAAGAGATATTATCAACGGAACATTCATTTTCAAACTTTCATTGGGTAGATATTATCAATGAATGAATGTGCAGAGATTATCAATAGAGACATTCATAAATATTCCGAACAAATATATATTTTATATTTATT
>APFE031293043.1:17046-41787 GCA_000404065.3 Pinus taeda
TTTTTCCTATTTATAAGTTTGATAGGTGTTCTAACAAAAAAATAATATATTCTTAGGAAGGTGTGTTTTTAAAATAATTTAGAAACGAAAATTTTTACCAAGTTTATTAATAGTAAATAAAATTTAAAAAGTATATAAATTTGTTGCTATAGATTTGTAGTTTAGTGGAGTGATTATCATTTGAAAATTTATAATTTTCTTTTGAGAAGGAAATTTTAGATAAGTCTATATCACTAGTGAAATAACCTATATAATTGTCATTAATTTTTTTAAAAAGGTATAGTTTTCTTTTCACACTAAAAGAGTTCAATTGATCTTTTAAAGATGCTCATTTACTCTTTTCATAGAGAGACGATAATCATGAAACTCTAGTATAAACAAAAGGAAATTAGAACTAAAGAACATGATAATCATGAAACTCTAGTATAAACAAAAGGAAATTAGAACTAAAGAACATGAATATTGAAGATATTCAAAGGAGTGTTCATGAATGTTTTTAGTTATCTTCAAGATTCCATTTTTAAGCATAACCTCGTGCTTATTTAACTTATTTGTTTCATAGTCTATATCCTTGTGAACATGCAAAAAAGAGGTTGAACTGTGAATTTGTGCAAATTGAATTCTCCTTTCATTCATTGAATCACAATTAGACACACTCCATATATTTGGATTTGAAAATTTTCATTCTCCTAAGCTACCATTAATGTTGAAGTTTTTAAGTTTACTTACTTAGAAAACCTCCATGCACTTTATCCGATTTATTCCTACCTATTTGTTATCTTCCTTAACAAGTTATTTACAATGAAAATATTGAAAATAAACACTAGTTCATGCTCAACATATTACAAATCAACAATTAAAAGAAACAAGAACAAACACACCACATGACACTATTATTTTTGGTCTAATGTCACCGAAAAACCCATTGTGGGAAAACTGGTCCAGCTGTCTGAGGGTTTTCTTATTAAGCAATATCAGAGTACAATATGGGTGTCGAAACTGGCCTACCCAACAGAGACTTTCCTTAGCAGTAATACCTCTTGGTTTCTGACAAATCTACTGGGTAAAACCCCAGATAATCCTTCCGGCAACTACTCAGCACCAATTTGCCCCAGAAACCCCAACGTTTGCCCAATCTGGATTGCGTCAGCCTCTACTAGCCCAGCGTTGGCACTGCGTCAACCTATCTTGGTCTGTGTCAGCGCCAAGAGGCCTTGCGTCAGCTCTCTGAGCCTTTGCGTCAGCTACGCTAGCCCCTCTGGTGTTCTGTGCAGCACTCAGTTGCCTCTGCGTGGCCCTGCATGAGCACTCGTTGCTCCTGCGTCTCTCTCTTTGGCTTCTCTGCCGCTAACCCGACACTATCTCTGCCTCTCTATCTCTCTGTACTCAATGCTTCTCAACTTCTCTCCTGATCACTGATTCTATCTCTCTTAGAAAACCCCGCTTTAGAGAATAGAATGATTGATCACTCTGGTGTGTTCTCCAAGTGACCTTCAAGCCTCCTCTTATACTTTTCATGTTGACATATCAACAGCCGAGATTAAGTCCCTAATCAACAGTTAAGATTAGATCTGGCTTGATCCATGTCTTTTGGATTACTCTAACATAGATTCATATTAATACACATTAATATTTTATTTTCCCTAAGTTTAGACTTAGGGACTCCATTAAAAATATTAACTATTTTAATATATCCTGATGTGTTTAGAATCTACCTAAACCCTTTCTGGGTATTGGATATCTCATGTGCCCCAACCTCTCCACCAAATTTCATGGCTAGAGCACATCTGATGCTACCCAAAATCAACACTCCCTCTTAGCGAGGACTATGCTCTAACAATACTCCTCACTGAGTATTAATTTGATCATCTGACATCGGTACCTGTGTTGATGCTAGGCCTTCCTGCCCAACATCCTCTACACTGCTGCATCTCGTACTGTTGCCCATCGTTCTACCACTTCCACTACTACATCTGTACGATAGCTCCCTCTGCATCCGTGTTGATGCTGGTCCTTTCTCCTAGCACTACATCCGCACTGCACCTCCTCTCATCATGCTGCATTGTGTTGCCCACTATTGTACTGCAACTCAGTTACTGATAAGTAAGTAATTGATCTCCCAACTGACCTCCCAATTGGGCTAGAAACACCCACTGATGCTGAAGCTCCCTCTGTCGCTGACAAGTACCCCCTCTCTGACCTCTGTGCTACTGAACAACTCCCTGTATATCGCACCATTGCACACCTCTCTGTGCCTTCCTGCACGAGTGCAACACTCCTGTGCCTCTCATACTATTGTAGCCTACTAGCTCTGTGCTGTCTCAGGACTCCTACACTGTAGCTCTCTCTACCACTCCATCTGCATCCGTCTCTACTCACATTAGCCAGTCCTACTACTCCTTGTCGGGGCTCCCGTAGCAAGGTCTAATCCAAGAGGCTGGGTACCTCGAGGATCTTGCCCCTCATCGCATGTAGTCCACCTGACTACAACTTGATGTCTCCCCACTTCCGCTCAAGTGGCGCGTGTGCACTCATGGCACAATCATCATCTATCAAAACTTCCTTCTCTGCCCGTGGTGGCGTTGCCTTAGTATCGGAAGACTCTCCCTTGCTCTTCTTCCTTGGACACTAGGTCACATAATGACCCAACTCCCCACAGTGGAAGCAATTGATCTTGGAGAGATCTTTCTTCTTCTGATTTTCCTACTTTCCCTCAGATGCTAGGGCCACATCTTCCTCCTCCTGCTTGACTTTGATCCCCTTGCTACTGCTACCTGTCTTCGACTGTTGTCTGATCTCTTCCTATCGAAGAGCTGCCCACATCTCGTCCCAAGGTGGAAGTGTTCCTCCACCTAGTATACTCTGGACAAACACTTCCCAGTCTTCTGAGACAACATTCAAGGTTGTCCTCACCATTAGCTCCTGATCTAGTGTCGCCCCTATAGTAGTCAACTGATATCGGATCTCATTCAGTCCTCCAAGGAAGATGTCAATCGATTGTCCCTTCTTCCTCTACACCTCATCTGATTCTCAAGCAACATTCTTCTCTGCACAGAAGTATGCTGATATAGATTCTTGAGAGCCTCCCACATCTCAAATGTCATTTCCTTCTCGGCTATATGTGGTACCACATGATCCTTGACCCCGTCAAGGATAATGCACTTGGCCCTTGCCATCGCCTCCTCGTACCTGTCATTATCATTGGGGTCAACTGGGATAGCTATTACATTCAAGGCAAAGTTCTTAACATGATTCTTGTCAAGCACTGATAAGATTTTGGCCTTCCAGGCTGCGAAGTTCGATGCTACATCTAGTCTATCCTGCTCTCTTACCCCATGTAATGCCATGATGTTCCTCTACTTCCCTCTTGGAAGTTCTCTGTTCGAGTCCTCTAAGTCTCTACTTCCCATCTAGAAGTTCTCTTCTGGACTCCCTCTGAGTCTTGATTTTCCTCCTGGAAATCCTTCTATCGCTTGTTGAGATGCCACCTACTCCAATCGACTTGTGTAGCTGCACTTCTGATCCGAGTTCCTCGGCTAGAAACCCTCGGTAACAACTCCTTTAGCGTTGCTCTGTTACGTACTATTCTGACTACAGTGCCTCACCAACTCCACTTTGCAATATTCCTATAGCCTTCTAGACCCCAACAACTGCCTCTCTGTGAACTATGTTAGCCCCTCTCCACCTCACACTAGCTTTGTGTCACCCAAGATGGGTCTGCGTCAACCCTGGGATGCCCTACGTCATCCGTCTAGCCCTCTGCATTAGCAACGCTGGCCTTTCTGGGGCTCTGCATAGCTCCCCACTTCCTCTTTGTGGCCCTAGCTGGCTCTGCGTCACACTTCTTAGCTTCTGCGCTGCTAGAAACAACTTCTTTCATCTCAAGGCAATTGTTTTCTACTGTTATTGCTCTGCTCGGCTGATGTCTCTTGATCCTGCTTTGATCTGCAATCATGCTCTGATATCATGTTGCAGTTACTAATTTTACTTAGTTGGAAAACCTCCATGCACTTTATCTAGTTTATTCCTACCTACTTGTTATCTTCCTTAACAATTTATTTACAATGTAAATACTGAAAATAAACAGTAGTGCATGCTCAACATATTACAGATCAACAACTAAAAGAATCAAGAACAAACATACCACATGACACCATTATTTTTGGACTAATGTCCCCGGAAAAACCCAATATGGGAAAATCGATGCAGCAATCTGAGGGTTTTCTTATTAAGAAATATCAGAGTACAATCTGGGTGCCGAAACTGGCCTACCCAACATAGAATTTCCTTAGTAGTAATACCTCTCGGTTTCTGACAAATCTACTAGCTGAAACCCTGGATAATCCTTCCGGTAGCTACTGAGCACCAATCTGGCCTAGAAAACTCTAGCGTCTACCCAATTTGGACTACTTCAGCCTCTCCTAGCCTAGGGTTGGCACTGCATCAGCCTATCTTGGCCTGCGTCAACCCCAGGAAGCCTTGCATCAGCTACGCTGGCCCCTCTGGTGCTCTGCGCAACACTTAGCTGCCTCTGCGTGGCCCTGCATGAGCACTGGCTGCTCCCGCGTCTCTCTCTGGTTGCTTTGCTGCTAACCCAAAACTATCTCTGCCTCTCTATCTCTCTGTACTCAATGCCCCTTAGCTGCTCTCCTAATCACTGATTCTATCTCTCTTAGCAAACCTCGCTCTAGAGAATAGAATGATTGATCACTCTGGTGTGTTCTCCAAGTGACCCTCAAGCCTCCTCTTATACTTTTCCTATTGACATATCAACGACCGAGATTAAATCCCTATTCAACGGATAATATTAGATATGGCTTGATCCATGTCTTTTGGACCACTCTAACCCAGATTCATATTAATACACATTAATATTTTATTTTCCCTAAGTTTAGACTTAGGGACTCCATTAAAAATATTAATTATTTTAATATCTCATGATCTTTTTAGAATATGCCCAAACTCTTTCTGGGTATTGGCGATCTCATGTTCCCCGACCTCTCCACCAAATTTCTTGGCTATAGCACATCCGATGCTACCCCAAATCTACAATTAAGACCAATTTTAGTGCCATAAATTCACAAAAATTATTTGTGTCACTTCCAAAACTAGCCTTAAGGATGTTATGACTTCGAGGAGAGGGTCGGGCGGCGGAAGCTGGGAGGAAAATTTCTCTCAACCCCATCTTTAGGGGAAAATACTTGGAGGCTCCATAAAAAAGGGCCCATAATAATTCTTTATTTGTTTCTTCTTTAGGGGAGTGTTTTGAGATGCATCATTTCTTTTATTAATGAAAACAAGAGAGGGTGTTCAGGTTTTGGATAACACACTTTAAAGGCACAATATTCTTATCTTCAAAGAGATTAGAGTTTCAAGCTAGCTAGATTCCTCGAGATATCGTTAGAGGGAGAGCTTTGTACCTCTTTGTGTCATTGTTCATATACCAGTTCTTGAGGGATTATTCAATAGAGTTCCCCTTCCAAACATTCTTTAAACTAGTCAAATGATCTATTTCCTACCATACCTCTAGTGTATAAGCATAAGTCATAATAATGTGAAAGTTGATCTCAGAGTTAGCTTTGTAGAGAAACCATTGACCTTTCCCCTCATAGCTTCTTTTTTAAAGGATGTCTAGTGTTAGGGCATTATTATTTAACAATAACAACGTGAATATTTTTTATTTGGATGCACATTTTAACTTCTAGAGTAGCCTTATCTACCAAGATTGTGGGTTGTCATTCCTATCCATACTAAGGGATTTGTATCATAATATTGGCTCATAATTACCTACATGATTCAAAGACCAAATGAAATTATCTTCTTCATAATTTATATTTCTGAAAGAACTTCTTAGCTTTTGAGTGTAGAATTTCCATATTTCTACATTCTCTTCCTAACTCCAATAACATCCCAAGAAATCCACTATTGCAACCATCCATAATTATGATTCCCCAAGCTGATTGTCTCAAAGCATGGTAGCCACAACTTTTCAAAACTATAAATAACTAGATTAGGAGCCTATATGCATCATTACTACCAATCTAAAGGGCCAATCCAATTTGGACTTTGTTTCCTTTGCCAAATCTCCATACCAACCAAGTGCTTGTTTGGGGGAAGGTTACACTCATTACTTTCCATATTTGTAGCAACCCCAAGTTAAAAGTTCATGTAATAAGGTTAATAAAGGAAAAACAAGACCAAGGTCATGGGACACATATTCCAAGCTGAATGTTGGGCAAAGAATCCTAGTAGGCATCACTTGTTGTTTATTATGGCTGAGGAGAAATTGGCAAAGGCTTTGAGAAGGAAAAAAAAAAATTTGTGCATTTTATTTATGAAAATAAAGGAAAATAGGAGAAAAGGGAGGTGAAAGGTCACATATTGCATGTGAGGAGAAAATAGAAGGAAAATGAAGAAATTAGAGGTATCAATAATAAAAAGACATCAGAGCATCAGTTTGGAGCCTTTTATCAATTCAATTTTGGAATTAGTTTCAAAGAGGATAAGAGCACCAAGAGGAGAAGGAAAGCAAGCAAGAAATGAAGGACAAGGAAAGCTAGGACGGACAAGGAAAACAAAGATAAAGAAAGGAAAGTTTGGATCAAGCAGCTTCAATAGGAATACTTGCAGGTAACGGGTTGCATGTGTGATTTCCTAGCTAGTTTTGGCATGCATGGTATGTGCATGTGTGTATTTGGTTTAATTATCGTCATTGGCATGGGTTTTTTCAGGTTTCGACAGTGGTTTTAGCCTTTCCTTTCTATTTTCAGATAGCCATGGTGTGATGGGATTCTTTCTTGGTTGATCTTTGGTTTGCCTAAAGGTTTTGGACTTGGGTGAGGTGGTCTCAGGAAAACCCCAAGGGTTGGGGGTGGAGATGTTTTTTCTCCGAGGAGCCCTCAACATGTGGGTGGAGACATGAAAACTCCTCAAGGGATGGTGAAGGAACCCTGAGACATCCAAGCTCGGTTTGGTTCTGTGATCGCGGGACCGATTTAAGTGAGATCACGTAATGGTGAGGGTGGAGGTAGTTTAACCTCTGGATTCCCTTGGTTTTTATGTATTGGTTTATCCCATGAGATCCCACATTCATGCTTGGAATATGGCAGGGGGTGATTGGCTGAAAGAAAGATTTGGTTCAACCAATTTGTGGTCGGGTGGTATGTGGAAGTCCCTGACTTGGTTGGATTTTGCATGTGTATACTAAGAGTTACATTCCTTTAATTTTTTATGAGTAATTATATTTGTTCTTATGTGGCTTTGATGGTTTTTCTATCATTGTTATCTATCTGGTTATACGCTGGTTATAAGCATGGTTATATGATAGATTTAAGTATGGCTTTGTTGAGGCCTTGAAAATTGCTGCCACAACATTGGGGATAACCTCCCGGTCTGGACCTAAAAACAACTCCTTTTCCATTTGGGATAGTGGCTCCAACTGGTTCAATTAGGTCCAATTACCTTCTCCCAACTGTTATCATCTTTAAATATATCTCTAATTTCTAATAGCTAGGGCCATCAGATCAATTCTTCGAGCTGATCAGGTAAGAAGAATGATCATTAAGTTGTTTTTGTGGAACAACCAAACCAATCTAAAGTTTTTCCTCAAAAGAGGACTTCTAGAAATGTAGAATTAATCTAAATGAAAACTAATTCTAAAATGCAAGAAAAAGGAACTAAATCCTAATCGTACCTCAATTAGGCAGATATAGATCTAACCCAACCGAGAGAAAAATATTTAAATGATTTGGGATTTAAATATGTTTGCCTTATAATGAATATCAAGCTAACGAAATAGTTCAATTAACTGAAATTATGGATACCAAAACATATTCTATTCAGAGACCTCTTAACTGAAATAATCAACCGATAATATTTGGGAAGTAGTTCAGAAAATGATATTGATTGTTAAATCAATAATTTGAATAATTAAACAAGAATATGAGGAAATAGTTCACAACATAACATTATTTGTTAAAGCAATATTAAAAGACAGATTTCTGAGTAAATAGTTACTCAGAAATCAGAATTCAACACATAAGAGCAGAGATAAATAATACATTATGATTGAGACAAATTACTCATACCGACAATAGTGCACATGTATGAATAAAATGACACAATCCTACCATTATAAAATGAACCTAGTATTTAAAACAATTGTATTAAAAAAAAAAAAAACAAATTTATTAAATGCATTTCTCTGGCTCTGTTCTCCAACAGTGTTTTACAATGCTTGAACTTCTGCTTTTAAAACTAGAGTTGTAATAGTACTTACTCTGCCCATCAAAAGTGCAAAAGAAAAATCCTCACTAATCCTTCAGATCTGATATTTCTCCTCTAACCTACAACTCTAAATCCTTTATAAAATAGTGCCTTCAAGAATTCGCGAATTACAGAGAAGAGTAGAAATAACATGTAATAAGCAATCTGAAAAGATAATTTCGCTATTTATTTATGAACAAAACATAGGCACAAAGATAGAAATACCAAATGCATGTTGCTCAACTCATAAAAGAAATAGTAGCAGTTTAGTCTTTCTCACAAAGATGATTCCACGAGTACAATAGTGGAACTTCTCAAAATTATTTATGAAAATTCCTAAAACAATGTTCCAGTCATTCTATTGAGAAAAGTGTGAAAGTACAACAGTGCAAGCTTTCATAAGCCTTTCTTCATAAAATTATGGACCTTTATTTCATACAACAAGTAAGCTTAAATTGCAGAAAACAACTCAAGGATCATTCTTCTTGCCTGATCAGCTCAGAGAATTGATTTGATGGCCCTAGCTATTAGCAATTAGGGATATACTTAAAGCTGATAGCTGTTTTAAGAAGGTAACTAGACCTAATTGAACCAGTTGGAGCCACTATCCCAAATGGAAAAGGAGTTGTTTTAAGGTCTAGACCGGGTGGTTATCCCCAATGTTATGGCAACGATTTTGAAAGCCTCAACATTTTTTGCACTAGAAGAAGGGCATGAATTAGTTATTTGTTTAATTTTGTTATATCATTTTAAACTAATCATGGCTCCCATATGCATTCCTACACTTGGTCATGTATTCAGTTCACCTAAGCCTACATGAGGCATGCCCAAGAAGCATATCAATTCCTTGTCGCAGTTAAAGTTCGACGGTGAGAGTAATATTTATGCATTAAATACTGTTGTTGGTTTTGTTAATAGATGTAAATCTTTTAATATAATCATTGATAATGAGATTTGTAGGATTTTCACTCTCACATTCAGAGGATGGATCTGCAAATGGTTCTTGGTGCTTCCTAAGAAGTCAATTCATTCATGGAAACATTTTTTCCAAGTATTTCTCAAAGCACATCAAAATTATAGTTACAATAGTTTGTGTTTAGACTTAGATGGTCTTTACATGTATGACAATGAATCTTTAGATGATTTTTATAATAGATTTTGGTCATTTTGATATAGATTTCATTTAGATGGTTTTCCTTCAACTTAAGATTTAATTGAACGTTTCACTTCTCTTATTTCTTCCCATACTGAAAATAATGAATCAATTAATGAAGAACAAGAGACATCTAATTCATTAACTAGTCTTGAATCATTAAATGGTTTTATGGAACCCAAACCTAAAATTGTAATTGAATCACAACTTCCTTCTTTAGAAAATTTCAATTCTCATTTTCTTTTTGAAGATGCAATTGAAACAAATTTTAATAACGCATGTGATCAATCAATAGGTCCAATAAAATCCAATCTATAAGACTTGAAAAATGAACACATCAGTTTATCTTCTTTGAAGGCAACTTCAGAAAATTCAGAACATGTAACTGCAATTGAAAGAATTTCCTTAAACCTAGATTATAATACAACAAGTTCTATAAATGACTCATTTCAGCCGTCATTATATTATGAAATGCATTATTTTCTTTATCCCAATGTCTTTTCAAATCAGAATATCGTTAATGATGATGACACTAATATGCCAGTTGATAATTTTCCTAGTTCTTGTTCTGAAAATTCTACATCTAGCAATCATTTGAATGATAATCCTTTAATTACAAAATCTTCTTCTTTTGTATTTTCTGATTCTGTTATTTCAGATCAGTCAATTTTCATAAGAAGAAGGTAATTTATGACGATTATCATGATGATGATGACAAAGAATCACATCTTGTACAAACTGCACCAATTTTGAAAATTAATTTATCTCGTGAAGATTCACATGCTTTAATTTTGTCTCCTGTACACAAACTTAGTTTTGAGAATTTTGATGAGTTAATTTTGCAAGTTTCTAATGTATTTCATTATGATTCTCTTTTAGAAATTTGCAATTTTAAATTTTTCAAGGAATGTCCTTTTAGTGGCAATTCATTAACTGAAATCCACGATAGGTTCTGTAATTGCCTTCTAAAATTATTTTGTAATTTTAGCTTTCTTAACAATTTAATTGTTTTTCCATCCTTTTATTTTATTTTATTTTCTTTTATTTTTGCAAGCATGTTAAATCTCTCAATATTGAATATCATCGAGATTTATTAAGTGAAAATGATGAATTAGTTTCTCATAATCCTGAATATCAAAAATTATTTTGTTTCTAATTTAATTCGACATTCAGAAATTCATTCCAATCATTTTATCATCAGTCAAATTTAAATCGTGAGAGTGTTCTTCCTTCACAACATGATTTTCCATCATTTCCTTTGGAAAGTTTTCATTCTCTAACAAATATTCATCCATTCTTTGATGATCCAATAGATATTTTCTTAGAGAATGCTTTCCAAAAGAAATGGTTTAATAATGGGTTAGTTTTAAATATATTTATTTTTGTACATAACTTCAAATTAGATGTAAATAATAAATTTTGTTTTATTTTGGTTATTCTTATGATATTTTACTAACGTTTGACTTGTACATACAAGTAGGTAATAAAACAAGAGAATGGTTACATTGGAAGTATGATTATACATAGTCATGTTTCCTTCATTATGTTAGAATTAGGAGTAGATTAGTCTAGATAAGATTTAATAAGTAATGATTTTGAGTTAATTGCCTTGCATTGGAGAGAGTGATATCTTTCTAGTAAGATTAAATGAAATTCTTCAATGGTAAGTCTCATATACTCACTTTCGTTCATTTCTTTACTTTTTAAATTTAGTTTTGTTTTCTTATTTTTTGTTGATATGTAACTCTCTTTTGCCGCTCTTCACAAGCATTTTCACACCTTCACTAGATCAAATTGCAAGCTCAAAGAAGCAGTAATGATTTTCATCAAATTAGCCAAAATGGGGAAGTTATGGACCTTAATCTTTTTCTTCCAAAGCATTACTGTGATTAGAAAATGGTTAAAACGCTCTTTTCAAAGTTCTACTTTTAAAAAAGATAAATAAATAACAAATTTCCTCATTCAAATTGAATTATTACTAAATGCTTTTAACTTTGCAAATTCGATTTATCTAGATTTCAACATAAGAAGGAATGTTTTCTTCATTATCTTTTCCCTCTTTTGTTACGAAATTTACATAAACAATTTTGTAAAGTTTTCCTTTTAAATTTGGTTTTGAGTGATTTTATCATCATACTTGTGAATGTTTATATCTTCAGAATTTAGTTATCATATCACATTTACTTTTTCTTTTAGATAATAATGTTAAATGACATACTCTTGGCCTTTCATCAACATATTTTGAAAACCATTTTATGATTTTTCAATTTGAAAGTAGGAATTTTTCGGGAAGTGGTTATGAAAATTGAAAATTAGATAAAAATTATTAGCTCTGAATTTTTTTCATTAAGTTGTAAAATCTTTAAAAACCTAAAAAATTATATCCTTTTAATCTATTTTCAGTAAAAAAAGGTTATCCTTAAAAAGTAAAGACCGCCTTATGACTAAAACACTTTCAAGCTCATATTTGTCATCCAAAACTCTTAAGGAGTCAATGATCCTCCCCATCCATTAAAAAGGAAATTTTTAGAGTGTAATTATAAAATATAAAAAGATAAGAGGTCTCATCACGAGCCTGCTTACCATGTTCATAGGGAACCAATTAAACTGACATTACCACATTGAACACCGAATTAGGGTAATGGCTTACGATTTTTAATTGTAAGACAAAGGGTCTCATCATGAGCCAACTTGTTCAGTTTGATTGTTATTGGTGAATGGCATTGTCATTATCTGGCCACCAAACTAGGATAATGGCTTTTTAGCACCAAAAAACAAAAGAAAAGAAAAATAAAATTTACCTCTAATTATCTCACTATTAAATGGATGGGATACTAGATTGTTGTTGGTTAAAAGGTAACCCTGTCGGGATTATGAACATTTGCTGGCAGTAGTGGCTCTACTTGTGACGAATGAGTACATTATAAGCTAAGTCGTAAAAGTCCCCCTACTTTACTTTCACAACTGATTAATAACTGATACAAGTAAATATGATTTTTTCATTCACAAAAGGTTTTTAAAAGAAATCGCAATTTAATGAGTTTTATAGCCAGAGTAATTTTATTTATCTAGGTATTTCGAAAAAATTTTCCTTCTTAAATTATTTAATGAATTGTGGAAAAATTTCATTATTATTAAAGATAACTGGTGATTTAGTGAATCGCCATTGTTGTACTGTTCAACAAACCCAATTAATAATTATAATTTTTATGAAATTTTATTATATTAAATAGGGACCCTTTGTTTTAGAAAGTTTTTGATTTTTTATCTCTAAAAAAACAAATATTAGAAAATGAAATCAACAAAAAAAAGAATTGATAATAAAATCCTTTAATTAAAGTTTAATACTTAGGATTTTTAATTAAAACCCAAGTATTAAACCTTGATTATCCAAAAAACCAAATTGCAAATAGCCCCCAAGACCAAGACTATACTTAGGTTTTGAAAAAATACCTCAAGTATTTAAAAAATGGGTTATTTAAATAAAAAACAAAATAGTCGAAGTTTTTAATTCCCAAAGGTTAAATTATTTCTAAACTCTGACTCTCTGCCATACCTCGCATCGTACATCCCATAATAAAAAAATTCCAAAGGCAAAGACTTTCCCGCTAACGCCGATTGCGATATTTGTCAACCGGACCCAGCAGGAAAATTAATCATAAGAAATAAATTCCCCGCGTCCACATCTATCGCAAATTCTAAAAACAAAAACTTAAGTCCATACCCCGTTATGAATGTTGATTGTGATAGCTGGACCCGATGGGATTATACACTGTAATTCATAAAATTCCTCACATCCACGACTATCGCAATTGCCAAAGGGTCATACCCCATTACCTATGCTGATTTGCGATTGCGATTAAGCCCGGACCCGACGAGATTATACATGCCAATCCATAAAATCCCGCATCCGCAGGGTATCACAAATTTCCAAAGGCCAATCACACTTCCCTTTCTCGACTGCAATATGCAATATAGCCGGACTCGTCGGAATTATTCACTCCAATCCATAAATCCCCCGCGTTTGCGTAATCGCAAGAATCACAGTCTTAATCCTTCCGCACCGCCGATTGAGATTGTGATATGATGCCTCATGCCGATTGCGATTGCGATTTGCGATAAGCCCCAAACCTGATAAAAATTACATGTCAATTGTTGAATTCCCTCACGTCTATGGGTATCGCAAATACCAAAGAATCATTACTACCTTCCTCCTACGTTATTCCGATTATGATTTTGCGATAAGACCCGTTTCGCCATGTTATCCACCACGTCAGATCCACATCACCTGTGACATCATCCTCCACGTCATCTCGCAGATCGAAAATCACAAATATTCGGGACTTAAACCAGATTCCTTTGCCTCCACTTTGAACATTGATTGCGACGATATAAAAGCTTGATTTGCCTTGATTTAATAAACGACTCAAATCTGCCTGGATCAATGGTGGAGAAGAATTCAGACCTCCCTGCACTCATTTTAAGTTTCTCAATGGGGTTCGAAAAAGTGGTTTTTCGTCCAAACCATATATCCACATGTCACTCCTTTGTTCTTTTAGACCCCCCTCTTCACAAACCATTTACGACTTTGAACCCCCTCCGATGAAACCACTAAGCCTCCCGTTTGTTTTGCGATCTGCGATAAGATCCAATCTGCCACATTATTTGCCACGTCATCTGCCACATTATTTGCCACGTCATCCGCCACATCACCGCAGGACTTCGCAATCAAAAATTTTAAAAGGACATGGTTTATAACAAGCCATCCATCTTCCTGATGTTGCGATCCCGATATGTTTTAAGAAAGCCCCCTTTTAGATTATTCTGAGTTCTACCCCCAGTCCAAAAGCGATTGCGATTTACGATAAAACAGTAAAGTTCATCTCACTTATCACACACATCACTCTCCATTCCTCTCCATGATGGTTATGTTCAAAATTTATTAAGACTCTACATTTTTCATGATTTCCTGCAAAAATGATTTGTTTCAAATAAAACTCGCTTATCAATCTCATTTATTTCTAGCTTATTGATTCTTGTTTTCGTTGTTTAGGTTCATGACAAGGGAATATAACTGTGCTGATAAGTGGCAGTTTAGTTCAAAAGTTCAAACAAACAGAAAAACATCCAGATAACCCAATGGAACAAGCAAAGCCGATGAAGACAATAAATCCCATTCAAAACAGTGCTACCGAAAATTGTTTTTCTTTAAGCGTATTAAAGGAATATGTTTAAATGCCCTCAACAGTTTGCACAATAGATTCGGTTGTTTTCTGCTATTTAAGCTTACTTGTTGTATGAAATAAATGTCTAAAGTTTTAAGAAGAAATTCTTACAAAAGATCGCACTATTGTACTTTCACACTTTTCTCAATAGAACGACTGGAACATTGTTTTAGGAATTTTCATAAAGAATTTTGAGAACTTGCACTACTATACTCCTATAATCATCTTTATGAGAGACTAAACTGTTGCTATTATTTTATGAACTGAGCAATGTGCATATGGTATTTCAATGTTTGTGCCTCTGTTTTGTTCATAAATATATAGTGAATTTATCTTTTCATATTTCTTATTACATGGTATTTCTACTCTTCTCTACAATTCACGAATTCTTGAAGACATTATTGTATAAAGGATTTAGAGTTGTAGGTTAGAGGAGAAAACTCAGATTTGAAGGATTATTGAGGATTGTTCTTTTGCATTCTGAATTATGTTTTGATGGGCAGAGTTCATACTATTACAACTCTAGTTTTAAAAGCAGAAGTTCAAGCATTGTAAAAGATTGTTGGAGACCAGAGTGAGAGAAATGCATTTAATAAATTGGTATTTTTTAATTCTATTGTTTTAAATAATAGTTTCATTTTATAATGGCAGGAATGTGTCATTTTATTCATATTTGTGCACTATTGTCAGTATGAGTAATTTGTTTCAATCATATGTTATTATTTATCTATGCTCTTATGTGTTGAATTATGATTTCTGAGTAACTATTTACTCAGAAATCTGTCTTTTAATATCGATTTAACAAATGATGATATGTTGTGAACTATTTCCTCATATTCTTGTTTAATTATTCGAATTATTGATTTAACAATCAATATCATTTTCTAAACTACTTCCTAAATGTTATTGATTGATTATTTCAGTTAAGAGGTCTCTGAATAGAATATGTTTTGGTATTCATAATTTCAGTTAATTGAACTATTTCGTTAGCTTGATATTTATTATAAGGCAAACATATTTAAATCCCAGATCATGTAAATATTTTTCTCTCGGTTGGGTTAGATCTATATCTTCCTAATTGAGATAGGATTAGGATTTAGTTCCTTTTTCTTGCATTTTAGAATCAGTTTGCGTTTAGATTAATTCTACATTTCTAGAAGTCCTCTTTTGAGGCAAAACTTTAGACTGGTTTGGTTGTTCCACAAAAACAACTTAAGGATCATTCTTCTTGCCTGATCAGCTCGAAGAATTGATCTGATGGCCCTATCTATTAGCAATTAGATATATATTTAAAGCTAATAGCGGTTGGGAGAAGGTAACTGGACCTAATTGAACCAGTTGGAGCCACTATCCCAAATGAAAAAGGAGTTGGTTTAAGGTTCAGACCGGGTGGTTATCTCCAATGTTGTGGCAGCGATTTTCAAGGCCTCAACAGGCTCTTATCACAGTTTAATTAATGAATGTCTGGTTAATGAATGCATGACCTAAATGGTATTATGGCAACTATTGTGAGAAGGCATTGTTCCTTCTTATTAAACCTCAGATAAGTTTCAAATCCCTATGTTTAGATATGCATTCGTGACCTGTAGATTGCATGTTTACCATGTGTTTGACGAAATGTTTGTGTTGGTTGGGAGGGTTCAGGTAAATTCCTTGTTCAATTTTTTGGTTTAAAAGCTTTGTTTCTATTTAATTCATCATTTCTAGAAGTTTCACTGAGTTATGGGTAGAGGCCTGAGTCCTAGCTATGAAAAAGTGGCTCAGAATTCAAGGTCGTTGCACAGAACTGATTGGAAAAGTCCATAGTCACTAGGAAGCAAGCCTATGGGAGTGGCTGGAGGCTTATAATTACTTGGAGGCCTTGTCAAGGGAGTGATTGAGACTCTAGGTCAGGGAAAAAGAGAATTAGATCACGGGTTGGACACTTGGAGGGGTTGGGTAGCTCCTGGAGGTCTTGTACCACTCGAGGGAAGTCAATAAGGTCTTAAATTGTCAACTCCATTTCCTTAAGGTCATATAGGAGGTTGAGTCTTATCATAGTGACTCTCAACTCATGTTTACCCCGGGAAAACTAGTGAAAGTGGGTAAATGTGGGAGGAGGTGGTTACAATATTATTGATGCATTCTAAATATGTCTAATTGGATTTTTTTGGAACATAACTTTATGGTTGAGCTTGTGCAAGTGTTGGAGGGGAAATGGCAGTTAGGGATGGTTTGGAGGGCTACACCAGGAAGGAAAATGGCTAGCAGGGAAGTTTGTACGTTTGGTAGCCGGTGGCAGGGACCAGCCATGGCATGGGCCATAACTGGGAACAAATTAAACCACCTAGGGAAAGGAGTCGCCTGGAAATAGAGTAAAGAGGATGAGAAGTCTCAAAGGAAGGGTTTATAACATTTTTGTTTGTTTGTTTTAATAGTTCTCCCCCTCACCAACATGCACCCGACTCAAAACCTTAACAACGAAAGGTTTTACAATTGTGTTTTCACCCTTCAGATAGAGACAACATGAATGGTCAACTCTCGGGACTGTGTCGACCTAGAGCTTGAACTAGAAGTATTATTTCAGTTTGGGGTTTGGAGCTTACTCAGTGAAACCTAGCAAAGGTGATTCATCTAGGTAGATCCCCAATTGGAAAACTGAGAGGTGCAACGATAGAATTGAGCCCAAAAGGTGAATTAGTGTTTCATGATGCAAGATATCCATGTGCTTCAAAGGCGGGGGTTGGGGGCTTAACATTGCAATCCTAGAGAGTCAGGTGACAACGATATAATTAATGGGTCACGCTACAAAAGAGTTTTCGGAGAATTAGGTAAGTACAAAAATCCATTTGTATTGCCCTATATCTGGTCTGTTTTTGGGAGGGTTGGAGCACATCGTCATTAAAAGTGGAATTTGGGGAAATGAGGGTCTAAAATCATGTTTGGTTATGGATCTAGGGAGAAATTAAGCCAATGGGGGACAAAAGGCCGAATAGATATATTTCATGCAATAGTCCATTGAGTTAGAAGGCTAGTGAGGCGACTAACCTCTGTGAAAGTTTCAAGCCAAACGAGCTGATAGGAGAGGTCTCGCTCCTGTGTTTCCGGGCACACTCTTAAGGGATAACAGAAGTTTAAACTAAGTTCAGGGGTCAAAAAAGGGTGGTGGTCCCTCTTCTGGATCATTGGTACTTGAAGATGAAGGGTTTCAGGGTTTAGGTACCCAGGAAGCAAGGGAGCGACTCCAGTTTCAAGCCGAGGAGAGGTGGGTTAGCTTATAGCTACCATGGGTATTACCAGTTGGAAACATGTAGCGGAGGAGTGGCCAGGGACACTCTCTGACGAAGGGCTCGATCAGAGGGAGGGGCAACCATTGTTAGGAGCAACAGGGAAGGATCGAAACATCGGGGCGAAGAGGAAGAAAGGGAAAATAATAAAAAGGAAGGCAACATGCCTGAATTTGGTCCTGGGAGTTGACATCTAGATTGAAAAGGCCATGGAAGCCTCAGAATTAACACTAGTTGGAAGAGAAAAGGTAAAAAATACTCAGTAAACTACATTTCATAATGGATAGAAAAGGCATGGAGCGAGGCACCAGATCATCAGGTCAAAGTGACCATATTGGCTAGGGGCTAGTTTGTGATCAAATATTGTAAAAGTGAGATGTTATAATGGGTTATGAAGAGGAATTGGTGTTTCGGGAGAGCGCCAATCCTTTTTAAGAGGTGGAACCTTTTGTTTGATGCACAAAGAGAAAAGGTAGCAAAGATTCTAGTATGGGTTTTGTTAGCGCTTGAGATTTCACCTCAGGCTGAAAAGGCAAACCTCAAGGCAACATCAAACCATTTCACCCCGTAGCTAGCCCTACGGGGTATGAGAAGGCTCTCTCGGGTCAAACTCGGTGAATTTGTCAATAGGATGAGTTGACCAATTAGAAACAAGGATTTTAGGCTAGTAAACTGATAAAGGGGGTTGATTTAAAGTTTTTTGGGGTTTTTCTGGGCTGCTTGGGCAAAATCACAGCTTCAAACAGAGAAATATAATGAACAACACAGGTTGACGACTAGGCAAAGTAGGCAAGGAAATTGCATCAAAACTAGATTTTAAATGATGGCAAGACTGTGAGGAGCTGACAGGCAAACAATAACTTTGAATCCTTGTCAAACAGAAGAAAACATTGAATTGAACAAACTTATAGGTAGAGCATATAATACTATGAATTCTACCTAAACACTTCATTTGCTCAATTAGAAATGATCATGAAGTGAATGAAACACAACAGTTTACATGTGAGACAAAGGGAAAACTTATGCTAAATTAACATACCACATGAATCTCAGAAATTAGAGCTGTGAAATTTCATTAAAAATCTCTGTCATAGACTGTACAATGAAGCTCATTTTCTCCTCCAGCTCTCCGCACTCAGAAACTCTCCCCCCTCCCTTTTTACAAATAAATTTTTAATATATGAAAACAAAACACAGCTGGGGGAAACCATCGACCCCAAGACCCGGCCCTTTTTTTTTATCATTACTAACAAAATAAACTTAAAAAAAACAATCAGCGCTTCCTGAAGAGAGAATAGCGCTCTGTCCACTGAAATCTGTTGATGATTTGGCTAATTTCGAGGCAAATCTGGTGCTAAAAATCTCCTAGAATCAGGGCTACAGATCAAAATAGGCAAATGCGTTTCTTTTGAAATCCTCTGCTGGCTAATTAAAGGATGAATGCTGGAGCGCAGATCCTCATAGGATCAGGATTGAAATCAAATCGCATTCTTTGGCTATGATAGATAGCACGAAATCCTCCATTTGCTATTAAAGATAGAAAGCTTTTCATTATTCCAGCGTGAAGACCGAAATAGGCAAACGATCCTTGACTGCCACTTTGCAACAACTCTCAATTTCTGGAGATACGTTCTGCTGCTTTACTAAAATACGGGTCAAACCGCCACATAATCAAATGCACCCATAACGCAATAACTGCCACATTACTAAGAGAACTGAGGCTATCCGTAAAGATTTTGTAACATGAGGGCCGCCGTAATCTAGCCACTTTGCAATGTCTGGCAAATAGACCCAATTGACACCACCATGATGCCATGATTTTAAAAGTTTTCCAGCGATCAGCACAAGGATGACAGCTAAAAATTGACAAGTGCTAAGTTGTTGAGCATGTAATGATCCTGCACGTTCACAATTCAATCCCAAAGTTGTATCTGGACTCTCCATATTGCTGCTATGGCATTGAAAATTAAGATTCTTTCTCAACTTTAGTTGGTCCTGGGACCAGAAAAATTCAAATTTTTCTTCTGATTAAGAATTCCAAACTTGACATGTTCTGTGTATAAGAGTAATGCACAATGTTGATAACAGAAAATACCACGTATACTGCTCTTCCTCCATCAATGAGCTAGATCCCAGACTAAGCACATGAAAGCAAATTCCAAAAATAGCTATTATTTTTTCTAGATTTCCAGTATGATTTCGTTCCTCAATCTTAAGGGAAAGGCGTTCTGACATTTCACTTAATGCTTGGCGCACTCTGAATGAAATACCAAGAAGCAAAACCAGAGATCCAAACATTAAAAACCCTCCCAATGCGAGCAAAACTGATGGCTTCTCAGTGTTTCCTCTTGCCAAATATTCCGATGCAGTCTTTAAGAACTCAGTATAGGCCTCCACTGCGAGTTTTGGATCTTTATCATAAATGCACTGATCAAAATCTAGACAGCTTTCTTGCTGTTGTCAAGAATCATGCAGGAAAATAACTCTTGTAAATAAATAGCATAGTCTTGCATCCATTGGTTCACCGCCCATTTCTCTTTCCAAATATTCATTATGTGTTTCCTTATTGCTTAATGATATAATACACTTCGAATTAGGCAAACGTGCTTTTAGTAGTCTCAGCAGTTGCCAAGAATTTAATTGAAGTGCTCGAAGCCTTTGCTCATTAGTGAATGAATGGAAAAGTTATGGAAGTAGAACACCCACGTTATTTTTTCATAGAATACTGGGTAATAAAGTTCTGGGTGTGTGTAATAATCATCTTTATCAAACTGCTTTGAAAGATCCTTGGGTGCAACCATATCCTTGGATGTTACAATACAAGCAAATACCTGAAAATTTTGTCTGGAGAATTTTGAGCCCTTTGAAGAGTTTGGTACATTTTTGGTTGACTCAACGAGCTTATGAAGTTCAGATGGATCCACAAAAGTATGAGGTAAAACATCTCCTGTGCACCCTGTGATACATTTCCTGAACCTGTGAAGACAAAAACCAAAGGAGAGATTATAGATGGAAGACCTGAAGTAGATATTTCCTCACCAACAGCAATAACTGCAGCCTTAGCAGCACTTAAAGAGGAATACATATATGAAGACCCTAACGAGAGAAATGGAGTGGAATATCCAAGATTTAAGAATCTTTCCCCTAGGCCACGTAAGAAGTCTATCATTCCTTTTCTCCCAGCATATGTTTCAAAGGCCAACAATCTTTTCCCATTCTTTCCAACAATAAGTTCATAATCATATAAAGATACCCGCTGACTAAGAACCTTATCAAGTAATGGCATGTTTTCTGGTTGAGCCTTGTGAGAGTGTGAGAAGAATGCATATGCCCTGTCGGGCAAAATATTTTCCATCTTGGGTTATTTGATCCCTAAAATAAGCCCACATTCAGACAAGTCCTCTGAAATTTCACAGCCAACATCTTCATATTGAGCATCTGGATGAATACGTTTAGTGCATGGCTGAACAATTATACAGTCAACTCCATCAACCCTTCCCACGCTATGTAAAAGTCGAGCACAGTGTGGGGGAGTCAAAGGAGCCCTCCTTTCCCACTTGCTGCCAGATTCACGAAGCACACCAACAACTCTATTTCTCAACATAGCTGAAATCAAGGGTATATGAGGTTATGAAAATTTGATCAAGATCTGGATCAAGGGTGCCACTGTAGAGAACCTCTATGCCATGGTAGTTGAAAACTTGACCAAACAGTAGAGTCTGATGTATGCTTTGTTTTCTTTGTGCTTTTACAAAGGTAGGAGCTTGAAGACGCTGCCAGTTGAAGAGCTGGAGCATGAATTACATAATCTAAAACCACACATTAATGATTTCTTCTTCAAAACAGGGTTTTGAAGAAGAATCAATCTCTGTCATGAGACGAAGTCTAACAGGTTCGTTTACCGACTCTCCCTCCGCATCTCTTGACGAAGGATGTCTTCAGAGCGATAGGAAACACTTTGGGTTGTTTGTTGGAGGTAGATATGTCTTTCATGGAAGCAAGGAATATGAGTCTAGCTCACATATTGGTAAGATTGGACCCAAGGGAGGGCTTGGCAGAGAAAATTCATCTCTACCTTCAAGATTACTCTTACACTCAGCTCATTGATTATGAGAAGCTATCCTTCCGATGTCACATATGCCATAAATATGGACATTTAGCACATGATTATCCTTTGGGGTTTAGAAGGAGAAGAAGACATAGAGGCGACCCATGGATAGAGGATCAACCTCAGGTTGAAGAGGAGGAAATGCTACAAACAGAGGAATTGGGGAATCATCAAGAGGGTGAGAAAGTGTCGATGGACACTCAGGATGATAAAAATATGTAGCTGGAGCAAGGAGGACAAAGCAATGAGTGTCACAGCCAGGAAGAACTTCTTCATTCTAAAATAAAAACTCGTAGAAGACAAAAAATGGAGTGAGAAGGGAGAGCTAGAAAGTGAGGGAAGGGAAACACCAACACATTGCTCACCATGGCCTCATCAAGATGATTGTTATGGATTCCCTAACCACTTAAGGTACCCTATACTTCAGACTGATTTTATAGATATGGATAGGGAAAATTTCATTGAAACACAAAACATAACCTCCACACAACAAGAGGGAACACCAACCTTTAGTATTGGGGGTAGAGAAAGAAAATAAAAAATGGAAACTAAAGAAGAAGAGGAGGACACATAAACAAAGGAAGAAGAAGCAAAAATTAAGGAAGAAGAAGGACAGAAACAAGTAGCAAAGAAAGAGAAACCTGAGGAGACCTCAAAGCCTCAAGGGATAGAGAAACAAGGACACCAAACCAATATCTCTCCAGGACATACTGAGCAAGAAGTGGCTACAACATTAGCTAGATTGAGCATACCTACCAAGCCCAAAAGGAGGCAGCCAAGGAAAGGTCCCCTATACTTCGAAACAAGGAAGAGCACTGGGATAAGGCAAGGGAAGCCTCAACCTCCTAGAAAGGTCCCTATCACCGTAGAGGAGTCAATAAGAAAGAAGGAAGAAGTGGGACCTAGTGAGGAGAAGATTGAAGAAATTACTTCTCAAGATCAAAACCAAGCAACCTATGGGAAGGCCCACTACCAGGGCAATCACCTTTAAAAGAATCAAGACACAAGCTGCCATTTTACAAGGAGAAAAAGAAGAGATACAGGAAGAAACAAAGCAATTATAGGAGAAATAGGGGTTGCTACATGAGAAACAAGGGCTGCTAAAGGAGCAACAGGAAGTGATACAAAAGGAGAATCCACCTTGAAGGAATAAGGAGAAGGACTTAAAGAGCTTCAAGAGCTTGATCCACAACCCAATCTAGAATCTTACTACAAATTTGTTGAGGGTGGTAGTATTATACTTGAGAAAATTCTCCATCACACTCTTTTTGGAGTTAGAGAAGGAAAGAGGCAGAACACATAGATGGATGCATATTGCAAAATCCAAAACTATAGAGGATGTGGGTATCATGGAGGAGAAAATCAATAAGATGGGAAAATAATTGAATTATCTGAGATTAAGAGAGTCAATCATGAAGGAACAACTACAGGAAGAAAACACCAGGTTAAGGGAGAAACTGCAAGAAAAAGAGATACAACTTGCCACCATGGCAAGCTTATCCATGAAATCCATACAATGTAGGAACCATCCAAATCATATGCTATTTTCCTCAAAGATCAGTGGTTGAAATTTCAAATTAAGATATTGGCACAATATGTCTCATTCCTTTCCAAGGCTATAGTAAATTCATCGACTTTTTCAAAAGGGAAAGTATTAGGGATAGAGCCAAGCTAGGTGAGTTTTACATGCATAACTTAATCCTCACAGACATGAATTTATGGGACCCAAACTCAAGGTTGGGAGACATGCAATTGATGACATTAGCCTCCTGGTTGACCCATGAGGAGACAAGGGATGAAGAAGTAAAAAGGGTGATGACAAAAGAAGATAAGGAGCCCTTATATATTAGGGCATAATTAGTGAGCCCGAATGCTGTCATCAACAACCACAATCTCATCTCCTCTGATCCTGAATTGACACCTAGGTACATAGAAGCCCAAGAGCAATCCATCATGCATTTTGAGGACACTTTTCGGATGTTGGGGACAAAGAGTCCAAGCTTGTCAAAGAAGATGGAAGGCTCTGCCTCAGAGTTTACAAATAAGAGAATATCACTCCCAAGAAAGACTAAGGAATGCCTTGGGAGAAAACCCCCTTATACAAGAGGATCATGCAAAGGCTGAAGGTCAGGTGGATAGGCCTCAAACTCAGTCCTCCCTTACTATTGGGCCTACAAGAAGTCTGAAACCAAGCAGAGGAACAAAAAGAATGGGCAGACATAGAGGCAAATGCAGGTTTCTATCCACTTGAAGACACATCATCTGTAGTGCCTTGGGATGTTAGAGAGGCCACCAGGGCCATGAATGAACTTCATATTAGTGACTGAGTTTCTCAGATGGCGAGCAACACTTTCAACAAGGGGTGTGATCTAGCTAGATATTGGTGGCCACCTACCAAGTCCACTTGGACCCCCACCATTGTTTCTTTCAGCTTTTCAGTTTCCTTAATTGAAGCACAGTTTACTATTTTTAGCAGTTTTTCGGGTCCTGAACTTCCAGAGTCGTTTTGAGGCCCTAAATGACGTTTTTTGGGAAAACTGAGAGCAACATGGGGTCATGGCTGATGTTTCTCTTCGCAAAGTTGTAGTTCTCAGATAGATCTTTCTAACAAGATATTGTGCACATCAAACGAAGATTGTATGCCAAAGTTATGACCCCGAGAAGTTGATGTACCAATTTACCCAAACGGGGCCCACAATTTGGTGTTTCATCTTCTAGGGTTAG
>APFE031293043.1:47583-65399 GCA_000404065.3 Pinus taeda
CATCTCATGGAGGAACTCAACGCAATGGGGACCATTGCTTCCTAAGGGGGGAGGACTGATCCAGGTGGATATTGGTGGCCACTTTCCAAGTCCACTTGGACCCCCACCATTGTTTCTTTCATCTTTTCAGTTTCCTTAATTGTAGCACAGTTTACTATTTTTAGCAGTTTTTTGGGTCCTGAACTTTCGAAGCCATTTTGAGGCCCTAAACGACGTTTTTTGGGAAAACTAGGAGCAACATGGGTAGATGAACTAATGTTTCTCTTCGTAAAGTTGTAGTTATCAGATAGATCTTTCTAACGAGATATGGTGCACGTCAAACGGAGATCGTATGCTAAAGTTACGACCCCGGGAAGTTGATGTACCAATTTACCCAAACAGAGCCCATAGTTTGGCGTTTTATGTTCTAGGGTTAGGTTTTTGGATGTTTAGGGTTTTCCATTGTTTCTCAACAATAAATAGGCCTTCGAGCCTCATTGTACCATAGTTCAGAGGCATGTAGCCGCCACATCTCTTCTCATAGATAAGATACCATCACCCTAGCTGGTTTATTTCCATTTCTGTTTGTAAGCATGTTTCAGTATTTTACATTAATGAAATGAAGTATTATTTCCACTGCATCTTTGTGTATATGGTTATCTCTGTATTTTGTTGCATTCCTGTTTAAATCTGGATCAGGGTGATCATGGGTCCCATCAATAGATAACTTTTGGAGTTCATTGTGCTATCCTCTAGCCCTTAAAACTCTCCTTTTCTCAAATTAATTCACATTTGTAGCCATAATATGCTTAGTAGGAAGACTAAAAGGTGTTTGTCAAATTGTATGGCCTATTGTGATTAATATGCAGGTCAGAGAAGCATTTTTGGATATATTTACCATGCAGGGGCTTGATGGAGACACCCAGAAATAATATAGGGAGGTTGTCAAACTCATTAACTCCCTAACTCGGCTTGATATCATATAATCCTCTCCAACAACTTGAATTCATTAGCATATGAGGAAGTCCAAGTGAATGTCAAGGAAAAAGGGAACCATATCCACAAATCTTGAGATTTTGGAGGGGAGCATTCATCCTTTCAAGGAAGATGCCCCTTAATCATTTTTGTATAAGTAAACCTATTGAAAGGCTCATTAGAATTCAAATTTTTGTTGCAACTAAGAGTAGCTACTGAGCTTAGTTCTTGACTTTGTTATTCTTAAATTTCATATGACGTATGAGACTATTATTTTCTATTAATCAGAAGTTTACCATTGATCTGCATATGAGTTAGTTTTGTAGGGCTGAAACCCTTGGGTTTGGGCCCAACCCAGAGGTTTTAGTCCCTCTCTTGTATTTCCTTCTTGTTCTTGTTTCAAAGCATTACAATCCTTCTTTTGTTTCAGTAGGTATTATATCATAAAAACTTGTAATTGCACGCTTGCCTCTCACCTCTCTTGTGGAAGAGTAATTGGAAAGATATACAATAAAAACTCAAAAATATTTGTTTATGATTTCTTGGAAATGGATATATGTTAGTTTTCCAGATTATTCTCAAATTTAGGAGTTAATGTCATTAGATTGAATGACTATAGTAGTGTTTCGGTATAGAATAAATCTTAGTCAAATTCAACTCATCCTTTCCATGTAGATTTATTTCATTGTGTTATTGGTCATTTCTTGCATGTATTTGGCTAGTTGGAAAGATTGTGCTGATCTGCAGAGGTGGGAATACCTTCCCACATTCACCTAGAATTATCCATCCTCCTCCTAGGCACCTCACGCTACTCCCAACCTCTATCTCCACAATCACTCTGTCAAGGCAAACAAGAGGCACAATGGGCATCAACTTTGGTGCAAGATAGACCTTCGAGGGGCAATAGGCTTGGCCAAGGGGCTCCCAAAATATTCCTTTATTACCTTCTACCTCCATCCACCTTCCTTCATCCCTAAGATCCCATTTCCATCCTAAAACTGCTCTCGGACCCCCTCCTGTAGGAATACAGGGCTTCCTATAGCACTTCTTGTAGTAGCCCTGTAACTTTGATTTCTTCAACCAGTTTTGCTCCAAAATTGGACTCTAGCCTAGTTAAGCTAAATAATAGCTCCCACACTATGATTTGATGATTAGGGAAGACCTTAGAACCACTCCAAACCCATCCTTCCATCACTGCTACCATCATATATCAAAACAAAGTTAGATTTAACATCCTTCTCTTCGTAGGCATGTTAAAGATGTGATTTCTCAATTTCAACAAGTGTGAGTAGACAAATGATGCATGCAAGGTATGTTATTGATTTGAATCAACTATGCAAGTAGATTAGCACGATTTATTTATACAAATAGATTAGTTTGTTTCCTTATGCAATTTCAATTAGCATTTACATTTGACGAATGATAAGCAAAGTAGTATGATTTATTTTTGTCACTAAATTAGCATGTTTTCCCTTATGCAATTTCAATTAGCATTTACATTTGATGATTGGAATTTTCACCTTGATAATAGAATCATCTTCATTCATGCTTTCATAAGAGGTTTTCACTACAATTAGTTGGAGGAATGGTCTCTAAATACCCTGATCTAATTTCATGAATATGAGTGACATGAGTAGAACCTAACCTATTGTGCATATAGCACTGTTACCTCTAAGTTTGTACAAACCCCAAGTTGATAATTAAAGTAGAGAATCCCTCGGGAATTGCAACATCTTTGGTGTAATACCAGGGCTCATCACACATTCCAAAGATGTGGAGTGACTTGGAATAAGGGCATTGTGGCATACACGTGATCCCGACTATCTTCATATTGGTGTAGTGTGATCCCACATTACAGGTAATCCCGGAGGATTGTCCTTGACACAACTCAAGGGAGCGTATAATGAAAAGGCTAGGGTAGCAAACCTAGGGGACGATGATATTACCATCAACTAATGGTTCCGTCAATCAACCATACATATACATATATATCTATATATGTGGATAATGAACCACTGCGACAATTTAGGGGTAATGCACATGCATGACATAGAGGCAACCCATGTGGCCGAGTGACATGCCACATGGGCACCACATGGCAGAAAGAGAGAGAGAGAGATGATAACATTTAACTCAATGAGACTTAAGAGGAGCGTAATTTGCAATTCTGGAGTCCAAATTAGGAAAAAATTATATCATTGGAAAAGTCTCACTGAGATAATTGTGATGAGAACATCGAAATTGAGTTATGGAAGCTTGAGAAAAAAAAAAAAAAAAAAAAAAAAAAAAAATATAAATTACCCCATTTCTCTCACTGTACCAGGGAAGTTGGATTAGCATAGTGAACACATCCCCAAGGGTAAGGAAGGTGTGTTTACAACCTTGCATAGTCAATTGTGACAATTTGAGAAACCCTTCAAGCTGAGTGCATTGTTCACTAATACTTAGGTCAAACTAGTAATAAACAATATTGTAGCTAATTCAATGACTATGTTATATATTGTGTCTACGGTGAAAGAGATAAATAAGAAGAAATAGTACACCAACAACAAAAGAATGTCAAACTATTGAAAGTAAACCAAAACTTAATATCCAATGTAATAACTAAAAAATACCTACAATCATCCTATCTTTATTCAATAATATTGATTAATATTTTTTAAATTTATTTATAAAAATTATTAAAAATTTAAAATCTATCAATAAACTATATTATCAATATTTTTAAACTATATGTAATTTTTGTTTTCTTTGGCTATCATAAATACTCAAACTGAAATTTCAAACCATTCTTTTATATTTTATTAAACCATTATATGATGATGCTAAATAATAAAACTATAATAAATTTTTCTTACCTCTTAAAAAAGGAATAAAAATAATACTTTTCTAAATCACATCACTTTTTTTTCTTCTTCCTTTTATATTTATATTTCTTCCTTTTCAAAATCATTTATAAAATTATAACACTTTATTATGTTATTTTAATGTCAACCAATGGTATTAAAAACAGTTATAACACTTTATTATGTTAATTTAATGTCAACTAATGATATTAAAAACAGTTTTAAAATGAAATCCAACCAAAGCAATTAAAAGAGATATTATCAATGGAACATTCATTTTCAAACTTTCGATGTGTAGATATTATGAATGAATGTATGTGTAGATGTTATCAATAGAGATATTCATAAATATTCCGAACACATATATATTTTTAATTAAAATATTTATTAAAGTTAATTATTACATGTTCAATGATTTATATAGGTTTGAATGATCAGTGTAGGTTGAAATTTTATATTTCATTTTCATTCATTTCATATATATTACATTTTTTCCATTTATAAGTTTGATAGAGTTTTTAACAATTTTTTTAATTATATTTTTAGGAAGGTGTGTTTTTCAATGATTTAGAAGGAAAAAACTTTAAACAATTTATTAATAGTAAATAAAATTAAAAAAATATTTAAGTTTGTAGTTTAGTTGAGTGATTGTCATTCGAAAATCCACAGTTTTTTTTGAAAAGAAAATTTTAGATTAAAGTTTATATTATTAGTGAAATAATATATACCATTGTTATTAATTTTTTGAAAAATGTATAGATTTTTTTATACATGGAAAGAGTTCGATGGATCTTGTGAAGATACTATAAACAAAAGGAAATTAGAATTAAGGAATATGAAGATATTCAAAGGAGTCTGCAAGAATGTTTTTAGTTATCTTCAAGATTCCATTTTTAAAACACAATTCCATGTTTAATTAACCTATTTGTTTCCTAGTCTATATCCTTGTGAACATGCAGAAAAAAATGTGAGAGAAAGTTGATTTTAGACGCAGGACATCATGAAAAAGAGGTTGAACTGTGAATTTGTGAAAATTGAATTCTCCTTTCATTCTTTGAATCACAATTAGATACACTCCATATATTTGGATTTGAGAAACTTCATTCTCCTAAGCTACCATTAAGACCAATTTCAGTGCCATAAATTCACAAAAATTATTTGTGTCGCTTCCCAAACTAGCCTTAAAATATATGTTATGACTTCGAGGAGAGGGTCGGGCAGGGGAAGTTGGGAGGAAAATTTCTCCCAACCCCATCTTTAGGGGATAATACCTGGAGGCTCCATAAAAAAAGACCCATAGTAATTCTCTATTTGTTTCTTCTTTATGGGAGTGTTTTGAGATACATCATTCCTTTTATTAATGAAAACAAGAGAGGGTGTTCAAGTTTTGAATAACACACTTTAAAGGCACAATATCCTTATCTTCATAGAGGTTAGAGTTTCAAGCTAGCTAGATTCCCCAAGATATGGTTATAGGGAGAGCTTTGTACCTCTTTGTGTCATTGTTCATATACCAATTCTTGACGGCTTCTTCAATACAGTTCCTCTTCCAAACATTCTTTAAACCACTCAAATGATCTATTTCCTACTAGACCTCTATTGTATAAGCACAAGTCATAATAAGATGAGAGTTGATCTCAGAGTTAGCTTTGTAGAGAAAACACTGACCTTGCCCCTCATAGCTTCTTTTTTTAAAGATGTCCAGTCTTAGGGCATTATTATTTAACGATAACCACGTGAATATTTTTTATTTGGATTCACATTTTAACTTCTATAGTCTTAACCACCAATATTGTGGGTTATCGTTGTTATCCACATAGTAAGGGATTTGTATCCTAATATTGGATCATAAATACCTACATGATTCAAAGACCAAATGAAATGATCTTCTTCATAATCTAGAATTATGAAAGAACTTATTAGCTTTTGCTTGTATAATTTCCATATTTCTTCATTCTCATCCTAACTCCAATCTCCTCCCAAAAATCCACTATTGCAACCCATCCATAATTATAATTCCCCAAGCTAATTGCCTCAGAGCATGGTAGCTACAACTTTTCAAAACTAGAAATAACTAGATTAGGATCCTGTATGCATTATTGCTAGCAATCTAAAGGTCCAATCCAATTTGGAATTTGTTACCTTTGCCAAATCTCCATACCAACCAAGTGCGTGTTTGGGGGAAGGTTATACCCATTACTTTGCATATTTGTCACAACCCTAGGTTAAAAGTTCATGTAATAAGGTTAATAAAGGAAAGATAAGACCAAGTTCACAAGACACGTATTCCAAGCTGAATGTTGGGCAAAGCATCCTTGTGGGCATCACTTATTGTTTATTATGGCTAAGGGGAAATGGGCAAAAGCCTTGAAAAGGAACAAATACATTTTTGGCATTTTATTTATGAAAATAAAGCAAAATAGGAAAAAAGGGAGGTGAAAGGTCACATGTTGCATGTGAGGAGGAAATTGAAGGAAAATGAAGAAATTAGAGGCATCAATAATAAAAAGACATCATAGCATCAGTTTGGGGCCTTTTGTGAGTTCAATTTTGGAATTAGTCTCAGAGAGGAGAAGAGCACCAAGAGGAGAAGGAAAAAGCAAGAAAGCAAAGGAATGACAAGAAAAGCAAGGATCATGCAAGGAAAGGTTGGATCAAACAACTTCAACGAGAATACTTGTAGATAACAGGTTGCATGCATGATTTCCTAGCTAGTTTTGGCATGCATGGTATGTGCATGTGTGTATTTGGTTCATTTGTTGTCATTGACATGAGTTTTTTTGGGTTTCGATAGTGGTTTTAGCCTTGCCTTTCCATTTATGGATAGTCATGGTGTGATGGGATTCTTTCTTGGTTGAGATTTGGTTTGTTTGAAAGGTTTTGGATTCAGATGAGGTGGTCTAAGGAAAATCCCAAGGGTTGGGGGTGGAGATGGTTTTCTTCGGGAAACCCTCAACAGATGGGTGGAGACATGAAAATTCCTCAAGGGATGGTAAAGGAATTATGAGGAATCCAAGCTTGGTTTGATTTTGTGATATTGGGACCAATTTAGGTGAGATCACAGAATGGTGAGGGTGGAGGTAGTTTAACCTTTGGATTCCCTTGGTTTCTTATGGATTGGTTTATCCCATAAGACCCCACATTCATACTTGGAATATGACATGGGGGTGATTTCCTAAAAGAAAGCTTTGGTTAAACCAATCTATGGTCGAGTGGTACGTGGAAGTCCCCGACTTGGTTGGATTTTCATATGGTTAATAAGAGCTATGTTCCTCTTGTTTTTGATGAGTAATTATACTTGTTATTATGTGGCTTTAGTGGTTGTTCTATCAATGTTATCTATCTGGTTATATGATGGTTGTAAGCATGGTTATATGATAGATTTAAGTATGGATCTTATCATAGTTTAATTAATGAATGTCTGGTTAATGAATGCATGACCTAAATGACATTATGGCAGCTATTGTGAGAAGACATTGGTACTTCTTATTAAACCCCAGATAAGTTTTATATCCCTATGTTTAGATATGCATTCATGACTTGTAGATTGTATGTTTACCATGTGTTTGACGAAATGTTTGGCCTGGTTGGGACGGTTTAAGTCAAGTCATTGTTCAAGCTTTTAGTTTAAAAGCTTTGTTTCTATGTTATTCATCATTTCTGGAAGTTTCACTGAGTTCTAGGCAGAGGCCTAAGTCCTAGCCCTGAAGAAGTGGTTCAAAATTCAGGGTCGCTGACATAGAATTGACTAGAAAATTCCACAGTCATTGTGAAGCAGGCCTATGGGAGCCATTGGAGGCTTACAGTTGCTTGGAGGCCTTATCAAGGGAGCAATTGCAGCTCCAGGTCAGTGAAAAAGAGAATTAGCTTAGGGGTTGTACACTTGGAGGGGTTGGGTAGCTCCTGTAGGTCTTGTACCACCTGAGGGAAGTCGATAAGGTCTTAAGTTTTCGACTCCATTTTATTAAGGTCATATCAGAGGTTGAGTCCTACCATAGTGACCCTCAACTCATGTTTACCTTGAGAAAACCGGTGAAAGTGGGTAAATGTGGGAGGAGGCGGTTACAATATTATTGATGCATTCTAAATATGTCTAATTGGATTTTTAACCCATTTTGCTATGGATTCGAGAGTAATATATTTATATTTAATTGCCTATCCCTAGAGTCCAAAGCCTTCTATCAATCTGAGTACATTATCAACAATTAAATCATTTGAAAAAATTAATATGTTCTTTAGGCCCCATCCACCTTGAGATTTTGGAGCAACAAGTTTATTTTAGGAGTACAATACCATCCCTTTTTCCCTACCTCTCCAAACCAATTAAACCTGAAACTTAATTACCTGATTTTGTCTAGAAATCCTTACAAGATCCATGTTAGGGACATCTGATAAATATAGATAATTTCCAAAGAAAATTTGACAGGATTCAATTAACCACATTTAGAGAGCCATTGATTGCACTATATTTTGAGTTTCTTCTCTACTTCTACTCTTAGCCCTTACTAATCACCTTTTTTATAAGAGACTAGGTATTTCATTCCATCATCTATTGTTAATATCTAAAAAGGAAAGACTCGAGAGTACGTGGCCTTTTCATTCTGTGAGACTCCCTAGTAGGAGATTCTTGACTTGTCGATGTGTGGTTTCATACAAGTTGCCTAATATAAGAGATCAATCATCTCTCTAAGGTTTTCCACTATCCTTCTTGTTCCTTAATAAGAAATTGAAATAACATCAATGAAGAGTAAATGTGTGACATTGCCAGAAGTACCTACATTTATACCTTTGATGTTTCTAATCCCAAATGCCTCTTTAAGATATATAATGAGACCTTCTATGATAATTAGAAACAATGGGAGAAAGAGAGAATATCCCTGTGTGATCCCTCTTTCAGAATTAAATAAGGGAGATGCAACACAATTGATTAGGATTGAAAATGATACTAAGCTAATGCAACTTATTACCCAAGTAACAAAGCCATGATATAAGCCAAGATGAATAAGGATGATTCTAATCAAAGCTTTGGAGAGGTCCATCTTCAAGGATAAGGATTTTAGGTTCCTAGGCTTAATTGAGTGGAGATTCTCCCATGCTACCCCCACTTCCTCGTGAATTTTTCGCCCTTCCAAGAATCCAAATTGTTCTAAATAAATCCAATGGGAGAACCCCTTTCATCCTCTTGGCCACTATTTTGGAGATAATTTTGTAAATGAAATTACAAAGAAAATTACTTTGAAGTTCTAAAAAGGAGTAGGATTATTTATCTTACGTAAATCCACATATTATTATTATTAATTATTTAATATTAACATGGGGCACTGATAATAATATGTAGCATTACATCTTAGGGGTTGGAGATAAGAAAGTAGTATTAAAATATTTTAGTATTTTCCTAGAGGTTATGTAGATGACCATTCATTGTAGGCCCTCTTTGATGAATTCAAATCAGAAAGAATTTGAATAAAAGGCCATGTAGCCCAGAGATTTTATCTTTTTGGAAGCTCTTGAGAGTTTGTAATAACTCATCTTTTCCCATTTCAACCATTAATTCTTGGCTATATTAGAGCTTTAAAAAGTTTGGAAAAAATTCAACGATTAATTCTGGGTTATCTTCAAGATTAACGAAGTTCGGAAAAAAAGTTATCCAATCTAATTATTGTGGTTTTAGTTTCTTTGGATTTTTATTTAAAAAGAGAATGAAAATAATTGACCCTTTCTTAAGCGATCTCAAAGAAGGTGGTAGCCATGGATCCATCCTCCCTTTGTATCTTCTAAACTAAATTAATGTTTTCCTTTTTATTCGCATACATGTGCATTGATGAGCTGGAATTTTCCACTAGGAGCAAAGGGGATCTTCCTAATGTAGGTTCCCAACTAGAGCCTGCACCATTTGTGATAGGGATCCCTTTCGGTATGTAGGCTCGGCTGTCGTTCAGGTGTTTTGAGCTTGCTTCTGACGGAGGTGGGATGTGAACTCAATTGAAAGCATGGACATCACTAAACACAAGGAAATAACTGACAAATATCTTATGATGTACAAACCATGAATAGCCAGACTATAAACAACATAAACCTTGTGTAAAGTAATTTTTAGCATGCTTCAAATAAGACTCGTGTTTAACAGGATAAAGCAGTTAACGATTGTAAAGTAATTCACAATGATCAAACATCTATGAGCATAAATAAACGTGCAATCAAATAGACTATACCAATACCGACAAAATAGTTCACCAACATGAGCATAGAGTTAGCGAATCAAATACCATCCATGCGAAGCAACACAAAGTTTGTAATATGAGATATCGTGTGAGGAGACCGTGCATCAAAGAGATTTCAGGAACATCCAATCTATCAAGTGAAGAAAATACTCACGGCATTACGACATAAAACATTTGAAGAATCCAATAGTGGAAATGTACAATCACTCCTTGCATTAATTAGAAGAACATAAATTCTCTTAAGCAATATATATATCTCCAAAAAAGTCCTTGACAAAAGGTCCTTACAAACGAGGCATGAGGGTGTATTTATAGGGTGAGGGTGACTCTTGTCCTACCATTGACTCTTGAGCTTCCTCATGAATCTTCATCTACATGGTGACTTTTGGTATTCCGCATGACCTTTAGTATTAAAAAATGTTCTATGTTACCGAAGTAGATACATCACAAAAAAAAAAAAAACTATCAACCTAATTTGCTAATTTAACAATGGCAAGTTCTGGAATGTCAAGATTGAGTTGTTCTGTCAAATATGTGCGCCATAGGTTGTATTCTTCTACGATGGGAGTGATCTGCGGCTAATCTTCATCATGTCAGTGTAGGCACTTGAGTGCGTCTGGGATGAGGGTGGTCTGTTTGGCATGCATTTGGTTGTTCAGGGTTACCAGTTTGGTGTAAATCCTCACTGGTTCTACCACATAACACGTGATATTTTCTTTGGTAATTGGCATGTCCTATGTTCCAGATGCTTGTTTATATGTCTCTATGAACGTCTGTACTTTCTTGGAGATCTCATCCTGCCTCCTTACCTGTCCTAATTCTCCTATTGAGGGGACCCCACTAAGTTGGATCATAGATTCTTAGTCGATGAAGAGATGTTTGTAGGATTCTAATTCTCTGTCCACATATTTGGTCAATTTGTCCTTAGATTGAATCTTGATGCAGAGTTGAATCTTGACATTTTGCATGGTGATACAATCCTTCTTAGGGACCACTGCTAGTGCTCCTGGGTATTTGACGAACCATTCGTGTATCTTATCTAGAGCAGTCATAGCCTCCTTTAGCATCGCGACTCTTTCTTTTATGTGGGATTAAATTGTCACGATTGGGGCCACAGTGTGATGCAGTTTGGGCATCTCTTCCTAGACTATTGCCATGGCCTCCCCAAGTGTCTTCGTTTCTACTTCGATTGTTGCCTCAAATTTTGCTTCACTTGGCTAAACTAAATGGAGTGTTGCATTCTCTTCCTCTACCTTCCTTCTCTCCTACTCCACTATGGTGGCCCTTAGTTCGGATGTGTAAAGCCTGTTTTGAAGGTCTGCAATCTTCTTGCTCATCTTGTCCACATTGTGTTCTGTGGCAGCAACGAAAGTTGTCCTGGCTGAGGTGATCATTTGCGGGTTTGCTATGATGTTGGGCACAATTTCCTTGGCCGTGGTTACTGATAAAGGCTCAGCTAGATTCCTGGCAGAATATTTTTTCCTTTCTTGCACTATCTTGAGGCTAACTTCATCGAAAGTGAGCCTTGTGAGATCTAGGGCCTCCTCTTCCTGTCCCTTTTAGAAACCCAGTTCTTGCAGGGGGAGGTGTCTGCCAGTGAGGGGAGTGGTAGAAGGCACATCTAATGGGGGAAGTTCACTTTTCCCTATACTGAGCTTGAATATTTTTCTAGTTTCTCATTCACTTTCCCCGACTTCCTTTTCTTTGTTCCTCCTTAGTTCTTCCTCCTATTGCCTCTTCTCTTGATCTGTAAGCGCTTGTTGCCTCTCTATCTCATCTTCCATATTTTTCAGCTCTTGCTCTAATCTCCTGTTCTCCTCCTCCTATTTTCTCTTCTCTATTTCTTCCGGTGCCCTTCTTTCTTCCTCCTATTCTCTCTTCTCTGCTTCTTCCTGTGCCCTTTTTTCTTCCTCCTATTTTCTCTTCTCTGCTTCTTCCTATGTCCTTCTTTCTTCCTGCTTCTTTCTCTTCTCTATTCTTCCTGCGCCCTTCTTTCTTCCTGCTTATTTTCTTACAGTTGTTTCTCCTTTTCTCACTCTTCCCGTTGTCTCCTTTTCTCGCTCTAGCCTTGGTTGCTGGAATCTTGAGATTGTTTAATTTCTAGCTCTCTTTTCCTCTTAAGCTCTTGCTTTTTCCTTGCCAAGGTGGTGTTCCTTTGCTCCAATGTTGAATTAATGTCCTCCTCTTCATGGTCACTCAAGACATCTTTGACCTCTTTTCCTTTTCGCTTCTTAGATTCCCTAGTGCCTTTTGGTGCCTTGTGTTGTTTTTTCTTTATGGTGGAAGCTCTTTCTTTAAGGCTCATTTCTTCCTAGAAATCATCGAGGAGCTCCTCATATCTGGCTTGTTGCTCACTTGGGCTAAATTCCCTTGTAGCATTATACCAATTTTTTATCCCATCCTCGTGATCCTATTTGGTATGAGAATATGAGCAACTGAACTTTTCTTTTTTGCGGTGGGAAGCTATGAATTTCTTGGGATCATATGTCTAGTAGTTGAGGTTCACAAAATGGCTCCCCTTCAATGCCTCAGCCTCAGCCTCTACCTATTAAAATTTTCCACCACATATGCTTCGATGGTGAGAGGGAAGCCGGGCCATGGTTTCTTTTTTCCTTTGTTCAATACCCTTGAAAAACCCTGTGTCATTTGGTAGTAGACCTCTCGCAGGAGCGTCTTGTCTGTGACGAACCTAGGTAGGGCATGAGGGGTCTTATGGGTACCGAACACTCTTATGAATGTTCCTTCTTGAAGTGGAAACCAGTGTGTTACCTTGACCACAGTCTTCATATCCCTCTTTGACATGCATGGTGGTTCTTCCCCAAATAGTAGCTGGTACAATAAGACGATGAAATATTCAGAAATTACATCTATCATACCTTTGTAAGCCGTGTCCTAGAAAAACTTGTAATGGTAGTGCACAGGGTCGACTGTTGATGAGTCCCAGTTGCAGCTCCAGTGCTCAAAGTAGCATCTTGAGCAGATAACATCTAGGAGGTATGATGACATATAGAATTCTAGAGGTTGTTCCGGTTGTGGGAGCTTCGACACATCTATGTTTGTTTACAAGGATGATGTGAGGATGCTTTCCCAATTAAAAATAGTTCCTCAGGTGGCAATGATGTACATGAGGGGGACCCAGGTGCCGTAAAAAATGTCGCAATCTGCCTTACCATATAAGCGGCACATCATCACAACAATTAAATGATATACCTTGCACAATCCCTATGTCTTGTATGCATGATCCATTTTGACCCTAAACTTTGATGGGTCTTGCCACCGCTCCCTTAGGATTTCTTTCACTAGGGTCACAAATTCAGAGAGCCACCTGGTATTGAAAACCTCCTATCTCTCCAGGAATTTATAGTAGGCGGTGATGTCTGCTAAGGAGATTGTGGCTATGGGTGCTCTAGCATGGTCCCTGATCGTCCATGAATCTGTATCTCTATTTTGCAAGATCCATTCAATATTTTCTGTGCATGGGAAGACTGGGGGGTGTGTGCTACCTTGTGTAACTTTGACTTCTTAAAATTTATGTATACTAGGAAATCCTCCTGGGTTTCCAGGATGTCTACCTTCGAAATTTTTTTGAAGATACTTTACCGGAGAGCTTCGTGGTTTTATTGATGTTGCAAGTTGTGTCCCTGAAGATGGGTGGCTCCTCGTCTTGATCGGCCATGACTTGCTTATTGATCCTCCGCAAGTAGCCTTAGTGGTTGGAGGAGCCATTTCATCTTCGAAGGACGAGATGGATATTCACTTGAGGTCCACGTCACCTGGCATGTCAAAAATACAATCCCAAGATGAGAGAGACGGCATGAAAAATCAAGCAAAACTACAAAATAAAAGGGGTTTCAGCAGGTGATAGGCCAGTCATAGGGGAGGCAGGTTGCAAAGACAAAAGCGCGACTGAGCGACTTGTTGTATACGTCGCAGGTTAATAAGGGTCACAAGCCACAAGTTAGGTTGATAGGGGTCGCAAAGTTGTAATTCATAGGGTCGCGAGTTGATGGAGGTCGCAAGGTAGCAAGTCATGGTTGATGGGGTTGCGAGGTCACAGGTCGCAAGGTCGTGACAGGGGCAAAGTAAAAAAAAAAAGAGTTAGCGCAGTCTCAAGCCGTGCGACTTAGGTTTTAAGAAGACCAAGGAAAACAATTTGAGGCTTTAGGAGGTCTAGGATTCTTCCAAGTAAGGTGATTAAGGCATACTGGAGAAAACCTGGAAGTCTAGGGTTGAAGAATGGCCGAGGTTTGGGTCAAGGAAGAGTTTAAAGGGCTAGGGTAACTGATTTTTGGAATTGAACTGAAAAATCCAAGTAAAAAGGGATAAAACCCCTTAGGAATTGGATGCAGAAGGTCAGGGATGTAGAAAAGGACACCTGGGAGAAAATCATGATTACTAGGAAGGCGAAAGGTCACTTACCAGGAGAAAACTACGCATGCCCAAGTCGCAGACCTTCCTTGTCTTCCGTGCGACCAAAGGAGTCGTTGCAATGAAACTGGGTGACCTTCCCTTTTATAGCTTTGGTTGCAGGTGCAAGGTTGCATGGGTCTAACGTGCAACCTTGCGACCCATGCGACCAAGTAGTTGCGAGGTCGCATGGGTCGCATGGTCACATTTATGGGTGAGTGAGGTATGTGTGACCTTCTGACCTATGCGACCTTGTGACCAGGGAGTCGCGAGGTTGCAAGGGTTTCATGGTCACATTGATGGCCAAGGAAGACATATGCGACCTTGTGACCTATGTGACTAGTGGGTCGCACGGGTCGCAACTATCGCAATGATCACAATGTTTAGACTTAGTTACACTCCAAATATGCGACTGAATTACTTTAGGCAGGAACTAGCAACCAGCTATACTTAGCTGAAAAAAATAGACTTTTCCGGGGTTCTTCAAGACTGTTGAACTCTTTGAGAAGATCCCAACGACGCTGGAGGTTCAACACGATATAGGGGCTCCGAAAATTTTAAGGGTTTCCATATTTTTGGAGGGGTTGTTGCAGTAGCTACAACAATTGGCAATTCACTGGGAGAACTCCAGGATCTCTGATGCTTTCTATCTTGGCTTAAGGGGACTTAAATAAGTGTTTCTTTATGGAGTTGTGAGTCTCGTTGATGGTACTCGGGCCTCTCCTTCGAATCGGTTGGCTGTCCCATCCTGTAGAAACTGGCCTTTATCACACAAGGTAGGGTGTTACTGCCCACTATCGTGGGAAGGAAAAGGGAGCCTGAAGTTATAATATGATCTTGGTGTTTTTTCAATATAGCGGTCATGGTACTCTGGTGTTGCTCCGCTACTAGCAAGCTTGAACAGTACCCTGACGGAGTCACCACCTAGAAATCACGAATGTTGCTCTCGTGCCAGCGAGCCTGGTTAGTACCCTGCAGAGTCGTTGCCTCACCTCTTTGCGCAGGAAGCCTTTCTCGGTCCATTAGGCCTTATTATGAATGGATGGATGTGCTCATTGGCACTTATTTGTCTGTGCTTCTGTGCACTTATTTGATGGTGGCTTAAAGCCTAGGCAGATGAAGGATCCCAACTTATTTGACTTGCAAAGAGGTTGTTTCTGGTTTTTCAGAGACCTTATTGTTTTCCTGAAATATATGTATGCTCAAAAGTTTTCTTCAGTTTCCCTTTCAGTCCTAGCACCACAGGTGAGCTATAACAATTCAAAACTTATCAGCCATGCAAGTAGCTGAGACATACTAATGTTAGCAGGAGCAGAGGCTATGTGTACCATCGAGTTCCCCACTACTGCCAACCTGGCACACTAGACTTTGGTTGCAGCTTAAGTTTTAGTCAGCAAATGGTTCCGTAGAGCATCCGTGGAAGCCAACGTGCAGGGCCGTTCTAACCTCTACCTGCCATCCCAAACTTTATTCTGAAAGGAAATGAAACAACAAACTATACTTAAAACAAAACAATGACTAGCTAGAAAAACAAAACAGAGCTATGGTACAAGGTGTGGCTAGCAACCTTGGGGTTGCTAGGTAAATAGAAGTTAAGTTCTTAGCCATTCACAGGGAGGGGTTCTACTTGCCCTCCCAGGGTTTGCAACTTAAAGGTGCATTGGCCAATTTTCTCTTTAATTTGGAAGGGGCCAATCCACAAAGCTTGGAACTACGTGTGTTTTCCCCTGTCTTCATGTGACCGATCCCATTTAAGAAACAAATCACTCACATTAAACTCACAAGTCCCTGTAGATTTCTTGTCAAACCACCTCTTAATCCGAGCTTGATGAATGGAAAATTTCTCTTTAGTCTTTAGTCTCTCCTCTTCCAATCTCACAAGGGTATCGATACGACTTTGAATGGCAGGACACGGGGAGCCTTGCGACTCTTGAGCTAGTATGAGGGCCAAGAGGTATAGCTTAGGTGGCAAGATGGCTTCTTTCTTGTAAACCAGGAAGTAAGGGGATGTGCCAATGAATGGTTTGGGGTAACCCGGTCGGCCCACAGGGCGTTACTGAGTGCATTTTGCCAGTTCCTTTGACGAGAAGGAAGGGTTTTCTTAAGGATGAAGATGAGGTTTTTATTGGTTGATTCTACTAGGCCATTCCCCTAAGGGTAGTAGTTGGTTGAATGCTTTAACACGATACTATTTTATAAGAAAAATCATACAATTTTAAAGAAGAAAATATGTAGCATTATCAAAGACAAGTGAGGTTGGAACACCGAACTTGGCTATGATGTACTGATTAATGAAAGATATTACCTCATCATCGTTAACTTCCGAAAAAAAATTTCTTCTACCCACCTGGTGAAATAGTCGGTGGCCGTGAGTATATATCTGTGTTGTTTTGATGAGTTCGACATGATCTCACCTATGACATCCAACCCCTGTTGTTGAAAAGGCTCCTCAACTAATATGGGTTGGAGTGGAGCAGATGATCTCACTTGCCTACCTACGTGTTTCTGATAGATGGGACATTTTCGAGCATAGGCATATGCGTCCTTAAACACCATGGGCTAGTAGAAACATGTCTGCATGATCTTATGGGCAGTGGTGTCTCCCACATAGTGACGTCCTACAGGTCCATCATGTAGATATTTCAACACTCATTGAGCCTCATTGTATTCCAAACATCTTAGTAGTATGCCTAGGTGGTGCTTTCTGAAAAGGTTTCCTTGAATCATTTGATATGAGGCAGCGTTAAGCTTGACGACTCTCTTTTGCTTGGTGGACATGGTCTCAGGTAGAGATCCTTGCACTAGGTATTGCCTTAAGTCAGAGTAGCATGAAGAGGAGTCATGTGGACCATGGAGTTCATTCTGGTACATTTCAATTTCATGATCCCAACCTTCTGCCTCTGGAACTAGTTGTTATGACTCCGCATTTTGTTGATCTGTCGCCTTGGCAGTTAGTTTACAGAGTCCATGTCCATTCATGGTGTGGGAGGGTTTGAAATCCAAATCATACTCTTGGAGGGAGATCATCCAGTTGGCTCTCCTCTCATCCAGCTCTTGTTGTACAAAGAGGGATCTGACAACCAGGTGTGGAACCATTACTGTGATGCGGTTTTTTAGGATGTATGGTCTGAAGTGTTTCACTGCTTTGTAGACTTCATATGCCTACTTATCAATTTCTGGGTAATTTAGCTCTGCGCCTTGGAGCCCTGTACTCATGAAGGATATAGGACATTCATCATGGTCACAATCCTTTTGTGTGAGGACTGCGACCAATGAAGAGTCTGAGGCGAAAGTGATCCGGATCTTGAGGGGAGGCCCCCAAGATCTAAAAGATTGAAGTGGATCTTGGGAGGAGAGACCCCCAAGATCTGAAAACTTGAAATGGATC
>APFE031293043.1:71313-89425 GCA_000404065.3 Pinus taeda
TGGCAAGACCTAGAAAGCTGCGGAGCTCTGTTAGAGTGGTTGGGGAGGGCCAATCCCGAATGACTTGGACCTTGGCTGGATCGACATGCACCCCCTCTTCATCAATGATGTATCCCAGATACTGAACCTCGGTCATGCCAAAAGTGCATTTCTCCAAATTGGCACATAGCTTGTGTTGCCGCAGTGTTTGGAGAACCTGTCGGATGTGGTGAAAGTGCTCTTCCCAACTCTGGCTAAAGATCAGAATGTCATCCAAGTATACTACTACAAAGGAGTTGGTGAATGGCCGCAAGATGTCATCCATTAGCCTCATAAAGGTTGCAGGAGCATTCGTCAATCCGAAAGGCATGACCAACCATTCGAAGAAGCCCTCCTTGGATTTGAAGGCAGTCTTCCACACATCTGAGGGCTCAATTGGCACCTGGTGATATCCTGACTTCAGATCGATCTTGCTGAAATATTTCGCCCCCTTTAGTTGGTCTAAGAGGTCATCAATCCGCGGGATCGGGTACCTATTACGGACAGTGATCTTGTTCAGCGCCCGATAGTCAATACAGAGTCTCCACGTCCCATCCTTCTTCTGTACCAACACTATCGGGCTCCCACAGGACGAAGAACTCGGATGGATGTGACCTTTCTGCAGGAGCTCCTGAATCTGCCTCTTGATTTCATTGTTCTCCAGAACGGATCGCTGATAGATTGGTCCATTGGGTAGCGGCGCACCTGGGGTGAGATCGATGGAGTGCTTGACTTGACAGTGCAGAGGAACCCCTGCCGGGGAGGTGAAGATGTCTTCGTACTCCTCCACAATCTTGTCCATCTGTAGCTTCCGTGCAGAGGGACCCCGTTTGGAGGCCGCGGCCACTGTCTTCTTCTTCTCTTGAGGGCGTATCATCAGGAAAACAAATTTCCTGGTTTTGGAAATGATCTTACTGCATTGTTTTGCAGTAATCAAAGAGATGGCGACAGGTGGTGCTACCTCTGGTATCCTGAACAACTTATTTCCCAATGTAATAATAACAGCACGGGGCCTTGATTCATACACAGCATGCCGCTTCCACAAATATGGTTGTCCTAGTAATACATCACAAACTTCAAGGGGAGCAATGTCACACAATACTCATCGGGCTTGATGTTGTATGGAAGGCAGCACTGCTGGCTCACGCGAAGATCTCGTCCTTGGTGAAGCCACCCAATGGTGTATGGTTGTGGATGTGCTGTGGTCGGTAAGCCCAACCGCTTCACGACCTCTACCGAAATGAGGTTTTTTTGACTCCCGCTATCAATAATGAACTGTATCGGGGAGCCCTTTACCCACATCTGGGAGTGGAAGAGCCGCTCCTCCTCCTCTGGATCTTCGGGTTCATTTTTCTGGATCTTTGCGGTGGCAACAGTGGCGCTGGGGTCCGCATCAATGATCTGCTTCCCTTTTTCATACCCCTTATCAGGTTCTGACTCAGAGTCGGAACATGCATCTGATTCGAAAACCTTTAGCTCAGCCACCAGTGACTGCTTGGCCCGACACTCACTTGTGTTGTGAGTGGAGCTCTTATGGAACTCGCACCATTTTCCAGTGTCCTTTCTCGGCTTCGCGGCGCTGTTCTTTGCTTGCAACTTCGGCTGGTTGTCTTGGGTTGTCCCGCCTTGGCTTTGTCCTTTGTTCTGTGGTTTAGGGGCACCTTTCCCCTGCTTTGGATTCGCAGATCCAAAATCTCGCTTCTTTTGTTTCAACTTCTGTTCGACCTTGACGGCATACCGGTATGCTGCGCCGAGCGAGGGGATGTTTAGGAATTGTATTTCTTCTTGGATGTACTTGTGCAGGCAGCCACGTTATTTGAGTATCAAATGTTGCTCCGAATCCTTGATACCCAACTTTGTGCGAAGGTATGGAAAAGATTGGTGAACTCCGGCACGTCTTGGTCCCTTCCCTGCCGCAGCGTGGTCCACTTTATGTATTCATCCTCATAGCTCCCGACAGGGTAGTACTGCTCCTTGATGGCATTCCGGAACGAGTCCCAGGTGGGTGCGGCTGAAAATAGTGAGCCAGCACTTTCATCCTTCTGCTCGCAGTAGGTTTCCCACCAGTCCTTGACGTGGGGGGCTGCTTTGAGAAGAGCAAAAACAATCTTTTCCCGACTCGAAAATTCATGAACAGAAAAATAACCCTCTAGCAGATTTAACCATTTATCTACCGCATCGGCATCTATCTGACCCTCGAATATGGGGATTTCAAAATTAACTTGTACCTTAAAGGGTGTGGCGTTTCCAGAGAAGCTGCTGGAAGCCGATGCGCCGCTTCTGGGTAGCCGCTGAAGGATCTGCGCAAAGCTGTCCATCATCGCGTTCCGTTGTCGCTCGAGCGCTTCTTCGAGCAAGATTTTGAAGGGATCTCCTGCCCCCTCGTCTTTCTTCTCGTCCGCCATGGGAGGCCGTCGGGAATTTCGAGGCTGGTCTTGCAAAGGTTCGACCAGTTCAAGCCCTAACTCCTTATATCCTGACCTCGTCGGGGACATGCAAAGAAAAACCGAGAAGAAAGACCGCTCCGATACCACTGATCCGGATTTAAATAGGAACGCAACAAATTACAGAGATAACCATATACACAAATATGCAGCGAAAATAATACTTCATTTCATTAATGGAAAATACTGAAATATGCTTACAATCAGAAATGGAAATAAACTAGCTAGGGCGATGGTAGCTATCTCTGAGAAGAGATGTGTGGGCTACATGCCTCTGAACTGACTTACAATGAGGCTCGAAGGCCTATTTATTGTTGAGAAACAATGAAAAACCCTTAACATTCCAAAACCTAACCCTAGGAGATGAAACGCCAAACTGTGGGCCCCGTTTGGGGGTAAGTTGGTACATCAACTTCCCAGGGTCGTAACTTTAGCATATGATCTCCGTTTGACGCGTACAATAGCTCATTAGAAAGATCTATTCGAGCACTATCATTGTTGGAATGGAAACACTGGTTGTGTTGCCCCTGGATTCCCAAAAAACGTCGTTTAGGGCCTCAAAACGGCTCTGGAAGTTCAGGACGCGAAAAACTGCTAAAAATAGTAAGTTGTGCTACAATTAACGAAACTGAAAATGCTGAGAAAGACAATGGTCGGGGTCTAGGTGGTCTTGGCAGGTGGCCACCAATATCCACCTGGATCTTTGAACTCCAATGCAGTCAAAAAACTCAAATATCAGATAAGACAAATGATTGGCTACATTGGAAATTTCGCATTGATTGAGCTGAAAGAAATTTGAAATGGATAGGGTAGGTAGGTAGGAATATGCAAATAAGCTCAAGGTTGACGGAGCATTTTTCAGTAGATGTAGATTTCTTTTTCCTACAGTGATTATCAAGCTTAAGCCCGAGGTGAAGGCCCAAAAAGCTTGAAGGGGATCATTGTCAAGCAATGTCTATTATCATAAAGGATGAAGCACTGGACCTGCGAGTTCTTAGTGTACTACAGGAGCACACTATCCCAAGTGGAGCCACTGTTATCACTCAAGAAGTTTTTTTTTAAATTGTTCACATCAGTTCGTTTGTTTGTCAAAGGGTTGGTGTCAATTTTGGGTCTAGTCTTTTCATCTGGTTTTAGATTCTGCATAGTTTGAATAGGAATCTTATTAAGGGTATTGTTGGTATGTCTAAAGAGGTAAATTCTCTGCTTTAGTCTATCATTGGTCTCATATCTCACATGGATATCATATGTCAAAGTTTATATGCGCTACGAAACTGTTTTGGTGATTTCGTAGTGCAGAAACTCGGTCTAGGTGATTTCGTGCTGATCCATAACAAATCTCACCCAGCTATCATGTTTATCAGAATCCGCTGTGTTTTAGGTCATTAAGTGTCTTGGTACTGGCACATGTTTGAAGTTGTTACTGAGAAGGAGACAAAGGGTTCTGTTTACAATCTGCATGTATTAATGGAAAGTTGATTGTTGGGTCAAATGGCACCCCTTATAGATGACAGCTGGCAAATAAAATTGATCACCGCCAAGCAGAGAGTTGCAGTCTGGATGTGGCCATCATGGTCATACTCAAAGACCGCCCTTAAACGTTTCAGTTGGTGATACATTATTATTGATGAATCTAGTATGACTGGGGAGAGCAAATATGTTTATAAAGATAAGAAAAATTCCTTTTTGATGTCTGGCTGTAAGGTGGCAGATGGCTATGGTACCATGCTGGTAACTGGTGTGGGATTAAATACTGAGTGGGGTTTAGTGATGGCTACCATATCAGAGGATAATGGGGAAGAAACTCCCCTACAAGTCCGCCTCAATGGTGTTGCAACTTTTATTGGTAAGGTTGGACTTGCAGTGGCAGTTCTAGTCTTTCTTATTCTCATAGTTAGATTTTTTACTGGACAAACATAGGACTCTGATGGGAAACCCATGTTTAAATCAGGAAAGACCAAGGTTGGAGATGCATTTAATGGAATTGTTAAAATATTTGCAATTGCGGTCACCATTGTTGTTGTTGCAGTTCCAGAAGGACTTCCATTGGCAGTCACCTTGACTTTAGCTTATTCAATGAGGAAGATGATGGCGGACAAGGCTTTGGTACGAAGGTTGTCAGCCTGAGAGACTATGGGCTCTTCTACGACAATTTGTAGTGACAAAACAGGAACACTGACCTTGAATCAGATGACAGTTGTTAAGGCATTCATTGCAGGTGAAAGCAGAGACCCACCGGACAGTTAAGAAAGTCTCCCATCTCTCGTACAAGCACTTCTTGTTGAGGGTATATCCCAGAATACTACAGGGAGTGTCTATAAATCTAAGGGTAGTGGAGAGATGGAAGTGACTAGATCCCCAACAGAGAAGGCTATTCTTTCTTGGGCATTGAAGCTTGGAATGAATTTTGTTGATGAAAGATCCAAATCTTCCGTCTTACATGTTTTTACTTTCAACTCGAAAAAAAAAAAACGTGGGGGTGTTGCTTTGAAAAGGTCTGACACTGAAGTACACATTCACTGGAAAGGAGCTGCAGAGATAATACTCGATCTCTGCAAAACATGGATTGACAGTTCTGGCTCTGTGGAAGAAATGACTCCTATTCAGGTAGATGAGAACAAGAAAATCATTGAGGGGATGGCTGCAGCTACATTGCGGTCCATTGCTTTTGCTTACAGGACATGTGATCTTCATAATGTGCCTGTTGATGAAGAAAAAAGGCAATCATGGCAAATTCCTGAAGATAATCTTACCCTCGTGGCAATAGTTGGGATAAAGGATCCATGCAGACCTAATGTAAGAGAAGCTGTGAATATATGTCAAAAGGCTGGTGTGAAGGTTCGCATAGTGACTGGTGATAACATTTACACAGCAAAAGCCATAGCTATTGAATGTGGCATACTACAGCGAGACGAAGCCACAGAACGGTATGCTATCATTTAAGGTAGGGATTTTCGCAGCTACAGTGAAGATGAGAGGTTAGATTTGTGGACAAAATTTGTGTAATGGGAAGATCCTCACCTACAGACAAACTTCAATTGGTGCAAGCACTGAGGAAAAGAGGTCATGTCGTGCCGGTAACTGGAGATGGAACAAATGATGCACCTGCACTTCATGAGGCGGACATTGGTCTATCCATGGGTATCCAAGGAATAGAAGTTGCCAAGGAAAGTTCAGATATCATCATTTTAGATGATAATTTTGCATCAGTTGTGAAGGTAGTTCGGTGAGGTCGTTCAGTTTATGCAAACATTCAAAAATTCATTCAGTTTCAACTCACTGTAAATGTTGTAGCACTTGCAATTAATTTTGTTACCAAAGTGAGAAACAATGTAATTTTTAATTCCTTCGTCTTTTGCAAAATATTCAATGAATTCAATTCAAGGAAACCAAATCAGATAAATATCTTTCGAGGATTGCGTTCAAGCCATTTGTTCATTGGAATTATAAGCTTTACACTTGTTCTTCAGGTTTTGATTGTTGAGTTTGCTGGGAAAATTGCATCAACCACTCCCTTGAATTGGAAAAAATGGATTATTTGCCTTGTAATTGGTTTTATAAGTTGTCCACTAGCTACCATTGTGAAACTCATTCCTGTACCGGAAACACCCTTATTTGATTACTTCAGTTTGAAGAAATCTAGGAGAAGGCAGGCTTCAACAGTGGATGACACATCATCAAATCAGGTTTCGTAACAGTGGACAACATATCACAATGTGGCCACCGTCATATTTTGAGGGATAACAATAAAAAACCGACTTATGAATATTTGAAGACCATAAAGCCGAGAAGCAAGGAAATTCTCCTAATTTTCCTGGAAAGTGAAGAAGGTACAACATCCAAGGCCAACATGGAGAATTAAACACCCATCTCAGCCAAACTGAAAGAGAACCAGATGTCAAAGAAAGGAATCATCTCAATTAAAGCCATTATGCATGTAATATGGAGTTAGAGTCATAGTTGATTTAGATCTCTAAAAAACTCCAGTCAACACTATGTTGTATTTATTAAAGTAGTTAGAATTTAAGAGTTGTTAGTAATAGAAGTAGTTTTCGAATTCCCCTCATGCTTGAGGAGGAATCTCGATCAGTTAGAATAAGAGCTCTATATATAGCTGAAACAACAATGTAATCAAGGTTGGAAATTTTTATAACAAAGGACTGTTTTGTCTTATGTAAAGACCCATTTTCAGTAATATAAGTTGTTTGTTTTTCTTCTCAGGATTCATGAAGGATTTCCATGTTCAGAATGTATGATTTGTTCTTTCCTTAATGTCTTTTACAGTTGCATAGATGTGTAATCACTCAGAATTCACTGATTGTGCTCTGATTTCTTGTATGCATTTATGAACTGTGGTTTTATATGAGTTGTGTTCTGAACATCCAAATGCTAAATGCCCTGACTTCTATGTAAAGGAAGTATCATTGTTTACTGAAGTATGATTGACTCCATAGGCCCAATGGAAACTTATGTAATGTTTATCCAGCCTTCATATTTGTTAAAGTTATTCCACAAGAGTTAGCCATCTTATTATTAGTCAAAATCAATAACCCTTTTGAGAGAGCCCTCTCAGGCTAAGGAGGCTAAGCCTTAGTCAAAAGATTTGTTTGAAATAGTTACTTGAAGTCTTCTTGGTCTGCAGCCTTCCAAGGCCTGATTTTGAGATAACATGTGCAACACCTCCTTGTAGGCCACTTTTGATTGCCTTCTTGATGTCCAAATTGAGCTCATGATAGCTAGTTGGAAATATATTCCTGTATACTTTCGAGAACATGTTGAATTTTGCAATTTGGAGCTCATTTTCCCTGTCAAAAGCTCAATCTCCTAAGATTGATCAAAATGTGAAAAATGAGGCTGCGAAAATGCAGAGTGCTGTTGCAGTCTACTTTTGGAGCTCTTCCTCAACTCCAAATTGAGTGAATGATAGCTCATTGGAAATATATGTTTGTCTAGTTATCATTTGACTGATCAAGCAAGTCTTTTCCCAAGGTCATTTCAGAAGTGCATCAACTCTCTTGAGGCAAATGATGTTTTGGACATTTCTCCCAAACCATGAGACTGGTGTAAAAATTGAAGGAGGTTTTTCTTCGTGGTTATATGATGGAAAAAAACCTCTCTCACATTTTTCAAATTCATCTTTTCTTGCTAAAAAACATAATTTTAATAAAATCTATCCCGATGTGTGGAGCAGAGGACTTGTAGAAATGAAGGGAAATGAAGGGGATGAGGGGATTCTAAATTCTTGAGAAAAATTTTGGAATTAGGCATGGATGTTAGGAAGCAGGGGAAAGTGGAATTTCAAGGATTGAGTGAGGGGAAGGGGTAAAAAAGGGTGAAACACAGGCCTAGCCTAGAAAAGTGTCAAATTGTAGCAATATGCTAGGGTTTGTGGGAAAATGATGAATTTGAAGGATATAAGTGATGGGAATTATTTCAGAAGGTATACTAAGGATAGGGGAAGGTGTGTGAGCATCAAGATACAAGTTTTGTTGATGATTTTACCATCCAAGAAAAATTACCTTCAAAACCCTAGGAGAGGGAAATGAGCCTTACCTAAGCACAACTGAAGCACAAACAAGGTGTAAAATGACGCATTGGAACCTGAGATAATGATGACAACTCTTTGAATGATGGTACACTCAGCCAAATGGTGACATGGACCAATACTTGGAAAACTTTGGAAGGAGTGAAAACGATCCTAGACCTAGTACCTAATGACCAAATTTTACTTGAAGACTCACTGAAATGACAAACAATTGACTTTGACACCCCAAGACCACTTTATAAGAGCATATTTGATCACTGGTGGAAGGCTGTAAAGATTGACACTAACACAACCTATGACCTTTCACCTTCCTTTTCTCCTAATTTCTATTATTTTCCTAAATAAAATGCCAATAAATGCCTCATGCCTCTTTCCAAAGCCTTAGCCATTGCCTTTGCCAATTTCCTTAGCCATAATCAGCTGAAGCAACACCCACTAGGATGTTTCCCCCACCAGGATGTTTCCCCTACCATTTAGCTTGGATTTCGTATCCCATCACCGTGGCCTTATATATATTTTTACATGGAATTTTCTCCAGGGCTATTACAAAGAGAGCTGAATAAAGGAGCTTATTCCAGATATTAGGCATAGGAAAAATGCACGTGGCACTCTTTCATACTTTGTGGATGTTACTGATAAGTTAAAAGATAAATGCATGTGGCATTTGTTTATAGGGTGTGGACAAAAAACGAAAGGCTCCAAAGTAACCTCCCTTTAAAGAATGCCTTTGGCGTAGTTAATATTTTGAATTTATGGTATTTTTGTTCGATGGAGATCTATTCATAGGGTGTGCATTGGCTAGGATTTATAATGGCTCAAAGTCACCTTAAGCGCAATTGTACGATAGCGAGTGCATATAATGGACACGAGGATCATAGTTTTTTTGGTATGTAATCAATTAACAAGCTTAAATCCATCAAATATCTCACGTGAGGTGCAAATCTCTTTTAAAGTGAAAATAGATTTGATCCCTCTTGGCGCTTGGTAGGTCCAGAATTAAGATGGATCTAGGTTGGTATAATTATTAGACTTTAAATAGGCCACATTAGAGAAGAATACCATGGGAAAAACCATGGGTTGGAGAATTTTATGTTTTATGTTTTTTTTTTTTTAATTATTATTATTATTATTTTAAAATTTGTTTTATTCTATAGCTCATTTGTTACCCCATAAACATATCATAATTAGTCAGCCATGGGGTATAGGTACCATAAGTAGGGTAAAAGGTATAACTTGTGCTCACGCCAACAACTACTATGCCCTTGCAATGAATCATCGATGCTCTGTTATGTTGGTTTTTCCTTGGCACTTTATAATTCAGTCTATGTTTAAAACATGATCACAAACACACTGAAATACCACAACTCTAAGCATTTTGCACAACGGAAATGTAACAACAATGAATAAAAAAAGTATACAAATATTTGCAGGCCTAAAAATTATTTATATTACAACTTTAATACAACAAACATAGGGATCTTGTACCAGGGATCATGGCCATTACAATTAGCCTTGCTAAAGAAGAACTTGACACTAACCTTTTTAGTCCACTTGCGTTAAACACCTAGTAGGTAGTTTTCCACCTCTACTCACAGAAATATTGCTGCTCCAATAACTTGGCCTTATGCTGCTCACAAGATCTATGCTCCTCCAAAACCCTTGCACACTTCAACTCCAACAAACTCAACCGTATTACAATGACAATGTTACTCCAAGGTCACTATTCATAGGCTCGAAAAGTCTGTCTTCTCATAGTGAATATGCAAATCAAATCATTGTACACTCAACCTCCAATCATCTGCGTTCACATAGTGATCTTGCTGCTCCAAGAGTCATTGTACATAGGGCTCACATACGCCAGTAATCTCACAGTGATTTGATCTCATCAAATTCACTATACATAATCCATGAAACGCCTTTCCTTATCCCTCATTCAAGGACATACCTTCACGATATAAAATTTGCAACCATCAACATAGAAAACAATGTCTCTGACCTATTCAATTCCTTTGCTCAGTCATGAAGATTCTCAGCATTGTGCATACAAATTTTAGAGGCTTATTGACCCTCTTTAAGGCTCTTGTGGCTATCTTAGGATGTGCCATAACTTGCAGCCACTTCAGTCCTCTAAAACTCTGCTTATACCTCATGTCTTGGCTCTTAACTCATGTGCATGCCCTCGAGGGAACTTGACCCTTACTCCAACACCTCCACTAGCCTCACACCCTCACTCTGCAATAGAATTAAGGGTCTCGACCTTCCTAAATGCAACAGAGGTCAAGCTCAACTTGTTCACAAACATATACCATAGCGTTATGCCTAGAACCATACAAAAACAAATATCGACCAACCCTCCTTAGCTCAACCTGCACTAGAACACAAGAAAAAGTATACTCATCCTTCTTCTTTCACTCCAACTCTTCTCCTTAAGGATCTACAATCTTCTTAGGCTCTTGTCTTCACGTTAAACGAGTTATAATTGTGTGTTAGGCCTTCACTTAGGCCTCTTTTATTTATATCCTCTCCATTGTTGACATAAGGTCTCCTTTACTCCTTCAAAGATTCCCTCACACAATAAATAATAAAAAATTACTTTCTTTGGGTATTTAGCCCACCTCTTTGGGTATAAATCCCACCACTTCGGGTACATTTCCCACAAAACCACTTTTTCGTGGGTCAACTCCTCACTGTAGAAATTCCTTATAGATTTAAACTGCAGATTGTAATATGCTAAAACAATTGTACTCTACTCATCATCGAAAATAATAAATGACCGATGAAATCATGAAGCATATAAGAGAAAGAATTAAATCACACATAAAATCCATAGCTAAAAACCCTTGCTATCTATATATTTCATTAATTAGAGAATATGAGAAGATTACAATGCTTTGCTCAAGCTCGAACAACCTCTACACTATCTCTATCTATCTCACTGCTTCCCAGACAATCTCAAGCCAATACTTAAGCCAAATTCTTTCTTGCCCAAGTCCCTATTTCCTTGCATTGTTCCCTTGGGAATTAGCCCCTATTTAATTGGGAAATTCCACAATTATGAATTCCAAAATCCTCATAGGCCTTCCTCTGATTCCATGCACCATCAGTTTAATGTAGATGATTTTACAATTGATAGTACACTATCCCTGAACTCCAATATCAAATGGGTCTTTCTCTAATCTTACATGCATGAGTTCATTATCAGTGAATCTTTAGTTTACTGGTTGATCACTGCATGCAACACCCCACTACTATAGGATGCACCCCACTACTGCAGGCTATACCCCACTACTATAGGTAAAACCCCACCACTACATGTTACACCCCAATGTTTGACATATAGCACCACATTGTACATCGGGCAACACCACACTTGACTGCAGGTTACACCCCACTACTGCATCTTATAGCTCATTACTGGATCTCCCACTAATTCCTCCATTAGTTGGAACTAGTTTAACTGCATTTAACTCAGTTAGATTGAATTAAATAATTACAACTCAAAATAAACTCAACTAGTGCTCCTAATTGTAGGAGACACTCTACATGACTCTAGTTAGACCCTCAACTCAAATTAACTAAGCTAACTAAGTCAAATTAACTTAGTTAATTGTTACAATTTGTCATGAGATGTGAAGTTACAATTTTATTCCCAATTTAATTCAAGGACAAAATTAAATTAGGATTTTCTTGTTGCATTTTCAACACTCCCTCTCAACAAGAAAGGAATTATCTGTTACCCGATCCCACCTCTGTGAAAGTCAAATTTTCATCTTGACAATGCCTTTGTCAAAATATCTGCATCTCGCTCCTCTGTAGGAATGTACTCCAACGACATGATTCTCCTCTACACACAATCTTGTAGATGGTGATACCATATGTCAATATGATTGGACCGATCATGAAAAACTGGATTCTAAGAGAGTTTGATACAACTATGATTGTCACAATAAATCACTGTAGGATCCATCTATTGACCAAATAACCCAACAAGGATCTTCCTCATCCAGGTAGTCTCACAAGCATCGACCGTGCACTCTTCTTATGCTTAACTCAGTGAAATTGATCTCTGCTTCATATTGTACTGAGAAACTACTGCTGACCTAGTACTGAAGATTCCCCCTAATGTGCTCTTCTTGTCAGATGGAATCTCTGCCCAATCTACATCAGTGAAGCCTTGAAGCTTGACTCCCTATGTTTGTTTGTGCCAAAGACCAAACTGAGTGGTGCCTCTAAGGTATCTCAACACATGTTTAACTACCTTCCAATAGAGTTTGGTTGGCTTATCCATGGCTTGACTAAGCTCGTTAACTACAAAACACATGTCTGGTTGTGTGTTCACCAAATATATAAGTGAACCCACAAGCTATCTATAAACAGTAGCCTCCACTACTTCACCTGAAGTAACATCTTCCTCCCTCTAATTACCTACTAGAGGAGTCTCCATGGGTTTTCTACTCTCCATGTGGAACTTCTTCAGTATCTCGTTGGCATACTTGCCTTTAGAGATAAATAGTTCCCCATATCCTGGACATACTCCCATACCAATAAAGTAATGCATGAGCCCTAGGTCTATTTTGAATTCTCTTGCAAGATCCTATTTACAATATTTTATCAGATTCTCATAACTTGTTAGAATCAAATCATCGACATATAATACTATAATCAACAATTTACCTTCAACCACAATATGGTAAAGGTTTACATCTGCTTCACTTTTGGTAAAGCCAATCCCGGTGAAATAACTTTCAATCCTAGTGTACCAAGCACGAGGTGCTTTTTTTAGTCCATACAACACTTGCTTGAGTCTGCACACATGTAACTCTCCATTGAAGGTCTCAAATCCTTTCGGCTGCTGAATATACACCTATTTCTTAATGATACCGTTGAGGAATGTTGTCTTCAAATCCATCTAATGTATCTTCCATCCCATTTGCGCTAACAGTGCTAGAATAGATCTGATTGAAGAGTACCTTATTACTGGAGCAATGGTCTCATCGTAATCAATTCCCTCCACCTAAGAGAATCCTCTAGCCACAAATATGGCCTTGTGTTTCTCCATACTCCCATCTAATGCTTGCTTTACCTTGTAAAGCCATATGGAAATCACCACTGACTTGTCTGTTGGTCTTGGGACCACTTCCCAAACACTATTTCTGATAATGGAGTCATACACCTCAACCATGCCATCAACCCATACTAGTTTTTTCACTACTTCCTCGAATGAAAATGACTCAATCTCTACATTCTCACTCATCAGATCCATGTAGCTAGTTACTGAACTGGTGACCTCCTCTTCCTATGTTGTGATGTGGGTGCTCCCACACTCTCTCTAGAATCATGCATCAATATGTCAGCCTCTCTGGTGTGCTTCCTTCCATCTCTGGATGTCTTTGCATGAGTGGGTGATTCCACCCTTTGCTCCTCTGCATGTGGTTTCTCCACATCATCCTGAGGGTCCTCCTTTGGAGCTAAATATCCTCATCTGCATGTAACTAAAGCCCCCTCTCAAGGGAACATCTCATGGCCTTCTCTTCATCAAACTTCACATCTCTACAAACCATTGTTGTCATGTTGGATGGAAGGTACACTTGATAGTTGTGAGGTGTATCAGTGTACCCCACAAATATGCCCAACTCAGCAGTTGGCTCTAGATTTTTGCGTGCATCCTTGGTAACATAATATTAGAATGATGAGCCAAAGATCCCAAAGTGTACCACTTCTGGTTTCTTACCTGAAAAATCTTCTTCTGGTGTACTCATTCCAAGAAATCGATGAGTGCTTATGTTTTGCAAATAAACAAATGTGTTGCATGCTTCAACCCACAAGTGCAACGATAGGCCCTGATCGTGTAACATTGCCTGTACAACTCCACCAATACGTTTTTTCTTCCTTTCATCCACCCCATTCTGCTGTGGGTTACGAGGTGCTATTAAGTCCCATTGAATGCCTTCTGATGCACATAAATTATTGAATTCGTTCGAAATATATGTTGATTTGGGGTAGCATCAGATGTGCTCTAGCCACGAAATTTGGTGGAGAGGTTGGGGCACATGAGATCTCCAATACCCATAAAGGGTTTGGGCAGAGTCTAAACATTTTAGGAGATATTAAAATAATTAATATTTTTAATGGAGTCCCTAAGTCTAAACTTAGGGAAAATAAAATATTAATGTGGATTAATATGAAACTGTGTTAAAATGGTCCAAAAGACATGGATCAAGCCAGATCTAATCTTAGCCATTGATTAGGGACTTAATATCGACCATTGATGTGTCAACAGGAAAAGTATAAGAGGAGGTTTGAGGGTCACTTGGAGAATACACCAGAGTGATAAGTCATTCTATTCTCTAGAGCGGGGTTTGCTAAGAGAGATAGAATTAGTGATTGGGAGATGCAGCTAAGGGGCATTTGAGTATAGAGAGACAAAGAGGAAGATATAGTGCCGGGAGAGTAGTACAGTAGCCAAGGAGAGTGGCGTAGAGCCAACTAGGGCTCACGCAGGGCCACGCAAAGGCAGCCAGGAGCTGTGGAGAGCTTTAGAGAGGCCAACGTTGTTGATGCAGAGGGCCAGAGGGTTGACACAGACCCATCTGGGGTGACGCATGGCCAACGTGAGGTAGAGAGGGGCTGACACAGTCCAGAGAGAGGCTGACGCTGGGGTTTCTAGGGAAGATTTGTGTTGAATAGCTGTCGGAAGGATTATCCGGGGTTTCAACTAGAAGATTTGTTAGAAACTGAGAGGTATTACTGCCAAGGAAATTCTTTGTTGGGTAGGATAGTTTCGGCACCCAGATTGTACTATGATATTTCTTAATAAGAAAACCCTTAGATAGCTGCACCAGTTTTCCCACATTGGGGTTTTCTAGGGACATTGGTCCAAAAATAATGGTGTGATATGGTGCGTTTGTTTCTGTTTCTTTTAGTTGCTGATATGTAATATGTTGAACATACGCTAGTGTTTATTTTCAATATTTACATTGTAAATAACTTGTTAAGAAAACTAACAAGTACGTAGGAATAAATCAGATAAAGTGCATGGATGGTTTCTAACTAAGTAAACTTAGAAACTTCAACAACATATTCTCCACCGTTATCGCTTCTCAGAGCTTTAACTTTCCTGCCAGTATATTTTTTGAAAAGCACTTTAAATTCACAAAATTTAGTGAACGCATGATCTTACTTCTGCGTGAAGAAAGTCCAACACTTACGAGAAAAATCATCAACAAATATTACATAATACCTGTGCTTGGTCGTGGAGATTGTCGAGAATGGTCAACACACATCTGAGTGAACTCTATCAAGTATTGCTTGCGCTCAACTGTATCTATCATGAAAGGAAGCTTTGGTGTACTTGCCCAATGTACATTGTTTGCATGTGTCTCTCTTCTCTAGTGTACCCTTAGGAAGTCCTGTAAAAATTTTCTCCATGATCTTCAAAGCTCCGTGGTGCAAGTGACCTAATCTTCTATACCACATCTCACTGATGTCTCGGCTCTGCACCTTCTTTGCTTTAGTGATTAAAATAACGTAGTGTTATACATCTAATTTGGAGAGGTTCTTCACCCAAACCCTGATCCACTTCACCTGTCCTAAGGCTATGTGATGAAGGAAAACTTTCTCTTGCTAAATATCATATCATAGCCATGGTCCTCCAACATGGCAATTGAAACTTATTCTTCAAACCTGGAACATACATGACAAATTTTAATGTGAGAGGAGAGCTAGAATCCCCCTAAAAGGTAACAATACTGATGCTAGTCACGCTATACCTCCCATCATCTCCCATCTTGATGTGCATATGGATGTCCTTCTCCTCCAAGTCACTAAATAAATCTTTGTTGTCGGTCATATGGAATGGGGCTCCACTATCTAGGTACCACACACTACCCATCATGGATGTCACCATACAAGCGATGAGGGTGAAATCCATCTCAAATTATGAAACAAGAGCTTCACCTGCGCTCCTCTTGAGGGCTTCTTAACGACCTTCTTTTGTGCACACTTTGTAGCATAGTGTCCCAGCTCGTGATAGTGAAAACATTTAATATTTGACATGTCCTTCTTCTTGCCACTCTTACTAGAATCTGATTTGGAATGAGATGACTTCCTCTTCCCTTTATTCACCTTTCTAGCTAAGGCACAATTATCCTCATCATCATGCTTGGATGAGAATCCATCTCTGGTCTTCTACCGAATATCTTCTTGTACCAATTTATACCAACCCCACTCCCACTCTGGTAGTTTCTCCCTCCCATTAACTGAGCCCTGGTAACTGTGCCAGCTCTTGGGAAGGCCTAGAAGTGTTAGGCTCACCATATCGTCTTCAACAACTGTAACACTGACACTTCCAAGGTCATCCCAACATTGGGTGAACTTGGTCAAGTAATTTGGCATTCTATCGCCCTTCTCCATCTTAATCTTTTTGAGCTTGTCCTTAAGCGTTAGATTCCTGTGGTCAGTGTTATTTTGAAACAGGTATGTCAAAGCCTTCCACATTGCAAATGGAGTTTCCTTACCATGGAGGTTCGAGACAATATGATCTCAAACTCCTAGGATAATCCTTCTCACCTTTCCCACACACTTTCTCCACTCTTCCAGACGCTGAGCATCAAATGGCTTAGGAATATCTTTGTCTATGGATTCCTTAAGCATGTTGTCTTCTAACATTGCCTCTGTCTCGTCCTTCCAAGAAATATAGTTCGAACTACCCTAAAGGGAATATTGAAGTTGTTGGGTGTGGAGCCTGATTATCTTCTGTATTCAAAGGTATCATTGCATTGGACCCCAGTTCGTAATGGGGCGGCAACGCCGCCCATAAAAGATACGCTATAGGGCGGGTCCAAGGGGGGTCGGCTACGACCTTTAGGAGGCCCCCCCTAGTGGGGGGATTGGGGGCAGTGCCCTTGAAGCTAAAAACAGATGTAAAATTTCCTTGTAAAATGTTGTAATTTCGTAGTCAATCTAGGCCGTTCATTATGCGGAGATCTGACGATAGATGTTATGTTTAATTTAGGTTTTTTTGCCCTAGAAGGAACCCCATCGCTATCTATGAGGGAATTGTATTACGTCTATGTAGATCTGTATTCTGAATGAGAAAGAGAGAGGATATTGTGTGAGAGCAAAGAGGGAATTACAACGGATCTGGTGTAGGTTGTATCTCTTCAGTTTGCTGGATAATATAAAAGGAAGGACTGGCTAGGATTGAGGCAGCAAAATTTTTTGAGGCTAGGATTAAAGAAGCAAAGGGTTCTTAAGATCAAATATGAGGCAGCAAGGGTTTTTGTGACTCTACATGAGGCAACGACCCATATCAAGGGTGTTTTCTTGTGACAACACATTAATTTATGGGCTAAAACTTTAGAAGAGAAGTTTCTTGGGTAGGATCTAAGGAAACAAGGGCTTTTAAGGCTCAATTGTGATAGTGGGTCACCCTTGAAGGATCCCTTGACAAAAATGGTTTGAATGGACCCTACTATGGTTATGGTTACTCGTGGAGGATTCCTTTTGGAACGACACACCATTAGGGTCAATTTTGTGGTGGCATAATACCCCCTGAGGCCCTATTAATGGTCATGGACCATACATGAGAAATTCATTGGAAACTGATTATCTCTATGACAACATAATCATTCCTAAGGTAGGTTTGTGGCAGTAGGATGTCCTTGAGATTTTTTTTTAGCCTCAAATAACTTTGTTACATGTTTTGTAGGAAGCCAAAATCCAGCTAAATTGATTGTAGTAGTAAAGCGACAACAAGAGGAAACAAATTTTGGATAACTACTGAGATTGGTTGTAAGGCCAAACTGATAGTATTAGGACAGTAGGGTTTGCTAGCGATTGTGAAACTAAACTTTAGTGTGATGTTGAAAGGATTGTGCGTTTATAACCCATTATGTATTGTTGGAATAAATCCATGTTTATGAGCTATTGATGGAGTTAAATATTGGTTACGCTGTTTATTGCATTCAATTTTATCTTTATTTGTAGAAATTGAGAGATTACTATGATACTAGTTAGAATACAAATCTTGTCATGTGGTATTTTCAATCCTAAGGGTAGTTTTTCCCCTAAGGGACATTACATTGTGCCCCTAGATTATTGTACA